>CBVK0101468091.1:0-17895 GCA_900067695.1 Picea abies | reverse complement strand
AGGGAGCCCTGTCAAGAAATAGACATCCTCCCTAGCAGAGAATGTCAGTTTCTCCCCTTGCACTATAAATCATTGCAACTCAGTGCTCCACATAGAAATAAAAAACTGCAGAAGGTACTCCTGCGCTCGTATCAGAGGGCAGTCGAAGAACTTTAGCAGCCCAGAGGTTGCCAAAAGTCCCCGAATGCCCAGCTCATCTCTCACTACTTCCTTGAGGCAATCCCAGTCCCTCTCCCTCTAGTGGGTGGGCATCCTGAACTGATCACTTGCATTCACACAAACAACACTTGATCATCCCCCATCATTCATAAATAAAACTCTTCAAAAAATATAAGGTTTTTTTCCAAACCCCCCGCTTTGCCTCAAGTGCATGGTTGTCACCCCCTATAGGTGTGCACATATGCATGCCTATTCTTCACACAATTATGCATCAATGCACAACTGTCGAAGAAACACGTGTGCATATTTCACACCCATAGCTGCGCACTAGTGCGCAGCTGTCAGAAAAACAACTGTGCACAGTGCACAACTATACTTTGAACAGGAGTGCATCCAATGCGCACTTGTTTTCCCCACTCATGCGTCACCCTACACAGTTGTTTTCCACACAACCACACCTCATGCGTGGGAGAGGGAATTATACCTGCACATTTGAGCATGGGTCACCTTCCTTCTCCAACGCATTGGGGGGCCCACCCCTACAAAACCCCCTAGTACGACCATCCGTATGACCCTTCCCAGAAAACAAACCCTAACTACTGTGTAGGAGGATGATACCACTAACCTGCCTCTCGCAAATCCTGAATTGGTCGGATCGAACTCCCGTAATCTCCAAATCTCCTCGAAAATACTCATGTCAACTCACTACGATCGCAAGTACAAATGAGGTGGCATTGTGGGCCCTACAACTATATATCGCCGCCTTTGCCAAAATTCCACACTCAATTACAGGAGCTCAGAGTCTTTGTTTTTCGATCTTTCTTCTGCCACGGGATCAGGATCCCACCACCTACACAGTCACATTCCCCAAGTCACCATCCATACCAAGCCCCTAGGGACGCATTTTTCTCACATCATGTCCAGGTGCGCATGATCATGTTCAAAATTATCAAATAACTATTACACGTTCTTTATCTTCAGATATTGTTCACGTTGGGTATTTCGTTTTAATGTGTGTAGGTACTTGGTCATCACAAATCAACAACATCCCCTTCAAGTATATGATTGATATTGGCATGTAGTCATTCCCTCTGAATACCAATTGCATCTCCCAGTCAAACCATTCGACATTCTCCTATAGGATCTTCATATCCGGATCTGCAGTACTAACACCTTCGCTACAATTTTGTATTGTCACCTAGTAGCACTCTCCCCCATATGAGTTCTCCCATTCACAGTTCCCCTTGGTACTTTGACACTCATGTCATTTTCACCCTTTATGGATGGGAGTCCTGATAGTCTTATGCATTTCCAAGAATCATCCACATACTCCTTCTCCACATTTTGCTAGATTTCCCAATGGACTTCTAGGTTATCTCATCACGGTTCTAGTTTGACTACACCTCTGCAGTATCATTAACCTTCAATTTCATCCACAATTAGTTTTCCTATCTGTGAATTGTCCTCCATTCATCTACCTCATATAGAAACCCACCCATGGGGCTCCCACCCTCCACCAGTTCTACACACAACTTGTGCCCTCACAAACCAAGACATCTTGCATTGGGGCACCAATTTCTGTATCTGTACAATCATCCCAAATTATTCTTTATTCATTCGACACTTGTACAAAATCATTTCTTTCCAACATTTACATAGCCTTTTGTTGTCTCCCTTGGCGACCTTCTTTTTTCCGGCAAAGCAAACCATGTCACCCTTGGTTGGGTCATTAATTATCTGCTACTCGTGTTGACATCATCCATAAAACCCCGAGTATCCCACAATCCACGTACCCCTACTCTTTGAGTTTGTTCACTTTGTCACGCCTTTGGTGCAATTTAACCCATGACTAGTTGTCCCCCTTATTATTTCTCCATTAAAAAACAAGAATAAGGTGTTTATTTTTGTTTAACTTAAGTAATTTATTTCTGTAATCTAAATGTCAAATCATGACTTTAAAATAAGAAAGAATTTATAACTTCAATTAAGAAAATGTGAACATGAAGACAAAATATGAGTATGAATTATTGAAAAATATTTAATCAATATTTATATGTTAAATATAAATATTATCTAAATATTGGATGCACCTTTAATGAGTAATTAAACTACACTACATATTTTAAGTTTTTGTTCTCTAAGTTAAAATATTGCAGAAAAAGTTTCCTAATATTGTGAATATGAGGTTTGATATCTTGCATATAGTTAAGGAAATCTAAGAAAAAGTGTTTTTCATCCTCCACTTTCATTGTATTGTAAATATTACATATTATTTCATCTCAAGATGTCTGAGGTCTTGCCCAAAGCTCAATTTAGCTATGAAGCTCATGAAATTTTCTCTTATTTTAAAAATGTTAATTTTCTTTTTTAAGTTTGTTACTAATATGGCATTACATTGCCAGAAGCTCTTGAATCTACTAAATAGTTGTGTCAATTATTACCAGCTATCCGATGGTAACATCAAACAGGTTAGCCACATGAGGCAGGGTATCCATCATAGGCTTAAGTTAACTATAATAAAAATATATTTTTAATCTTTTAAATTGAAATTGATGATCTCTTTATAGTACATCAACTTTCTTTTATTATCCTTTTCTTGTAATAGTATTTTTAATTGTATATATATTTTGTACAAACATTTTTCTATCCTCCTCTCATAATTTAATCAAGAATATGCATCTTTATTCCACCATCTCTTATGCCTCATTTACTTTTATTAAAATTCAAAACATTAATAAATTTTTTTTTATCAATCCTAAATTCATATATATGATCATACTTCTCATAGGTAAAAAAAAATCTCTAATAGAAAAATTAAATATAATATATTGCTTGATAATATTACAAAATATAAACATTACATACTAAGAAAAATGGCTAATAAATATTTAGATATAAAATATAAAATATTAGCAAAGAGTTGTAATATATGTAAAGTATAAATATTATAAGTATACATTATATAACGATATGAGAAGTATCAATATTATATGTATACATTAATTGAAATTAAATAATAAAATATATAACAAAAATTATAAATATACTTGTTTGCGAAATAATATGAATTAAAAAAAAATTATCTATGCATTTATTGAACAGTTTCGAGTGTGTTTTTTCATTAATGGGATTCTCTGGTTCTTCTCATTTTGGTTTTCTATGGTGTAATTTAGAAAGGGTTCTATCCCTCCCATGTTCTGCAGGGTTCGTGTTAAGTGACGATGGCGAGAGCTATGGAAAGTGGCTTCGCAAGGAGTGTTAATGCCCAACGAATGTTGGGCTCTTTTCTGGAAATTATTGTGGCTTTGAGGCTCTGGAGAATAGTAGAGACTTCGGTTTTCATGGCCATTGCAGTAACAGTTTTTTTCTCTGGAACCTTGTATCTTTGAATGTTTTGAGTGAGTGCTATTTTTTTTAAATTACGCTCACTTGTGTGTTTCGAAGATGGTAGGGTTTTAGAAGCCTATTATTCTTTTCTATAATTGTATAATTATTGTTCATAGCTAGTAAGGGTTTTTCCGTTTGTGAAATGTATGATATATGTCGTTTCCTCCGTACAGATTTGAACCTTTACTATGAAATGCATGTGCCTTTTGGTGTTTGGGTTGGCGTTGTGTGCTCTCGAATGGTGTCTCTTATTGGATGAGGTAAGCATTTCTAGGGTTTAGTAGAACTGCTACTGGTTTTTTTGTAACCTGCAATTTCTAGTTAAGATAATAAACCTCGTTTGATATAGCTATGATAAGCCATCTTATATTTGATATTAAGGGTGGTTTTAAAGGTTTATGGGAGCTAATGGTTCTGGTAACCAATAACTTCGAGTCAAGAATAGTGAAGTTCACATGACTTTATGAACCGGAAGCCCATGCCTGTTATATTAAGCTGCAAGGGATATTATTTTTGTAGTTCTCTTGAAGCTTGCAAAGTAAAGGAAGTGATTTTCCCGTCGTCTTAGATCTATTTTTCCTCAGTCCTTAACAATGCCATTCCTGTCTTAACTTAGTTCTTGTTGGGATTGAGGAAAATGACTTCCAAGTTAACTACACATTTATGCATTTGATACACATGTATGCAATCTATAAGAGTTTATGTTCTTAATACAAGTGACATAAGTGCAATCTTCGGGTAAACCTTAAAGTAATATATACAATGGTAGCTGTAAGTTTGGGTCAAGCATGGTTTTCTATTCTATTTGAGGGTTTTAGCATTGTCGAGGTCTGATTTTATTATAGGATTTTCTATTTTAGTTATATAATTAGACTTTTTTTATTTTTGTTAGCCAATTTGAATGATAGCAGTGTTGCATATGTCACATGAACTTTCATTAGAGGATCTCTGTGTAGCCAAGTCATTCAATATGGAAACTAGGTATTTATATTTATTTCTTACTATTTTTTTATCTACTTTAATGAAGCACCTCATGCCTTGCATGGTAAATATAAGGTGTTCTAGGTAAGAGTTTATCTCCACAATTGATTAATAGATTGTTGTTGTATGCTCTATCATACATGAAGAAACAAGGATAATTGACCAAAGGTTCAAGTGACTATATATTGAACAAAATACATTTCTAGTTCAATATTATAGTTGTCCAGTAAGCTTTAAACTATCCATTATCAATGGTATGATTGCCTCTAGTCCATAAGAGGAACTTATTGATGGAAGTGATGACATAGATTGAGAAGAAAAATAACTATCACATTTTCTAAAGTAGATGAATGCAAAGATGACGTCGAAAGTGACGATGCTGATGAGGATAGTGACAAAGAAGATGGAGATGATGATGACTAGGAAGAAGAATGTGGTGATGAAGAAGGTTTGTGAGATGATCAAGGTGTCAAAGATGGACAAAGGAATGAAGATATCGATAAGAAAATGTAGATGAAGAGAAGGAAGACGATGAGGATAATGGTAATGAAGAAGATATGCTTCCAATGACCACCATAATTATTAGGATGACAAGGAAAATGAGGAGGATGGTTAGGTAATATTCTCATTTGGTGCTACAAGAGAAAAGTGAATCTTAGAGTGAATATTAACTCTAATATTCCTTTTTCCCTGGTAGCACTAGATGAGAATCTTAACTGATCATCCTCCTCATCATCTTCATCATCCTCCTCAATTTCCTTTTCATCTTCAGCATCGTCATCGTCATTGGCATCCTCATCCTTTTCATTTCCATTAGCCTCTTCATCTTCTTTAGCACCTTTATCACTCACAAACCTTCTTCATGACCACATTGTTCTTCCTAATCATCATCCTCTCCATATTATTCATCATTATCCTCATTATTATTGTCACTTTAAGTGTGATCTTTTCATTCATCTACTTGAGAAGATGTGATAGTTATTTTTCTTCCCAATATATGTCATTACTTCCATGGCTTAGTCATGTATGCTAAAGTATACAAGCATGCTAGATTAGTAATAGAGATAAACTCTTACCAAGAACACCTTAGATTTACCATGCAATGCATACCTGCTTCAACAAAAAAATTTAAAAAATAATAATGAATCCATATTGAGTGAATTGGTTGCAAGAACATCCTTAGTGCAAATTTAGGTAACATATACAACATTTCATTTTCTTTGAGAGCTACTTAGCTAACAAAAAATAGAAAGTGTAAGAATATAACTAAAATAGAAAATACCATAAGAAAGTTAGGAATTGACAATGGCAAAGGCCTCATAAAAAATCATGCATGACCCAAACTTACAACTACCATTATATTTATTACTTTAAAGTTTACCCAAGGATTGCACCTTTGTGATTTGAATTCAGAACCTAACCTATCAAAGATGACATAAATGTATGTTTAACTTGGAATCCATTTTTCCTTAATCCAAACAAAAATTAAGTCAAGAGTTGTGAGTCATTGTGATTGACTAGTGCAAAAGGAATGGACAAAAAAATCACTTCCTTTAGTTTGGAAGCTTCAAGATAACTACAAAAATAATATCCTTCATAACCTAATATAACTAGCATGGATTTCCCATTAAAAAGTTAGGTAAACTTCATTATTCTTGATTTGAAGTTATCTGTTAACCTCATAATAAACCTTTACAACCACCCTTAACAACAAATATAATATAACTTATCATCCCTATTCATAATGTCAAGCCGGTTTACTATCCTAACCAAAAATTACAGGCTACCAAAAACCAATAACATTTCTATTAAACCCTGAAATCCCTAACCTAATCGAATAAGAGGCACGCACACAACCCTTTGCAAACCCCAACCCAAACACCAAAGGCACATGTATTTAATAGTAAACTACAAACACTCCACGAAGGAAACGACATGTATAATACATTTCACCAACAGAAAAACCCTTACTAGCAATGAACAGTAACTATACAAGTATAAAAAAGGTAATATACCTCTAAAACCCTACCATCTTCGGAACACAGAACAACGGATTTGAATTTAAAAAATAAATTCAGCACTAACTCAAAACATTCAAATATAAAAGATTCCAGAGAAAAAAATTGTTACCTCCATGGGCATAAGAACCAAAGCCTCCTCTATTCTCAAAAGCCTCACGGCCACAATAATTTCCAGAAAAGAGCCCAACATTTGTTTGGCATTAACACTCCTCGCGAACCCAGTTGCCATAGATCTCGCCACGATAATTTAACATGAACCCTGCAGAATATGCGGGCCGCCAAGTTTATCTTAGAATCCTTACTATATTACATCATATAAAACCAAAATCCAAAGAACACGAGAATCCCTTTAATGAAAAAACATGTTCTTGAAACTATTCAATGAATTCATAGATAAAAAATCTATTTACGGCTGTAGCGGCCCCTCAGAACTGGACAGAAAACGCCTTAAACCCTTAAAAAACGCTCCAAACAGAAGGCGAAAAATGAGAGAGAGCATCCAAGCTCATAGCCTGCAGGAAGCACAAGGCAGAATTTCAAACATTCGCCTTTGGTGCAGGCAAGAACAGCGCTACTCCAATCTTGTAGCCGAAGGAATCCACTCAATATTCCATATTATCAACTCCAGACCTGGATAGACATTTATGGCTTCTCCGAACAATTAAGTCTGACCGCGGGCAGATCAGGTAACTATCCACATCGATTAGTTGCCATAGATCTCGCCACGATAATTTAACATGAACCCTGCAGAATATGCGGGCCGCCAAGTTTATCTTAGAATCCTTACTATATTACATCATATAAAACCAAAATCCAAAGAACACGAGAATCCCTTTAATGAAAAAACATGTTCTTGAAACTATTCAATGAATTCATAGATAAAAAATCTATTTACGGCTGTAGCGGCCCCTCAGAACTGGACAGAAAACGCCTTAAACCCTTAAAAAACGCTCCAAACAGAAGGCGAAAAATGAGAGAGAGCATCCAAGCTCATAGCCTGCAGGAAGCACAAGGCAGAATTTCAAACATTCGCCTTTGGTGCAGGCAAGAACAGCGCTACTCCAATCTTGTAGCCGAAGGAATCCACTCAATATTCCATATTATCAACTCCAGACCTGGATAGACATTTATGGCTTCTCCGAACAATTAAGTCTGACCGCGGGCAGATCAGGTAACTACCCACATCGATTAGGGTTTGATTAAATTACTGATGGTGTTGACAATTATTCAAATATTAAATTCAAAGCTACCATTGAGAATGGGTTGGTTTCCCATTCACATGGGTTTGATTAAATTAATGATGGTGTTGATAGTTATTCAAATATTAAATTCAAAGCTACCATTGAGAATGGGTTGGTTTTCCATTCACATGGTTTCCTTTAATGAATTAGGTATATTTAATGAATTAGGTATAGGAGTAGGTTAACTCAGATTAATTTTTCCTTTCGAGTTTATCTTTTCAGGTAAAATAACGAACTTGAATTAGGCTATTTTTTCAAGGGTAGTTTCATATGGATCAAAGTTCCATGCATTTTAGAATCTTATTCCAAGGGTTTTGTTCCATTTTAAACCAATCCATATGCTCAGAAATTTTTTGACTCGATATTGCTATTGGGTGAAGTTAGAAACTTTATTATAATTAATTGAGTTCATTAGATAAAGTTTAAATCTTTATTATAACGAGAAAAGATTCATCTTAACCCTAGATCTATCAACCATAGAGGGAAAAGTCTTTAACCTATCCTCAAGTTCTAAACTCTAAAAAACCCTAGATCTATAAAGCCTAGAGGCAAAAACCTTTAACCTTTCCTCAAGTTTTAAACTCTAAAAAAGGTTTTCACCTATAATCCTTGTGGACCCTTAAATATTAAATAATTCTAGATTAAGATTGATCTGTGCTGGTTTAATACATTAATACTAACACATTTACCATGACACATTTATCATGACACATTTACCAACTAGTGACATGAGCAAATTTCAATATTATAATCATATATTTTGCAAGAATTGAGGCTTAGAGCTAGTATTTCATAATATCCATACAAAGGAAGTGAAACTATATGCATATTTCTTGCTATATAATCTTAATCAAAAGGAAAATGCTAATTCTTGGACTGAAAAGACACGACTTCCTAAAGAACTATATCCTGTCAAGTCCATTGGGTTATCCTAGTTGTATATAGCTTATCATGTCAAATCCATGGGAAGATATTGATTGTATTTGGATCCATTGAGATTAAGCCATGATAAGGGAAGCATATATTCATGTGTGTCTAACATATGAATTGGAGATGTGTTGGGCACTAAACCTAATAATAGGTTGAAATATTGAATAATAGGAGTGTTTCCAAAGGAGGGGAAAATTGGAACAAGACATGATTGGATTCTCAAGGATGAACCACATATAACATCATCGACACATGGCTGATAATGAATTAGGATACCATATGGCTTTATAGAGTAACCGATGATGTGAGGGAAGCATACATTATTCAATGCCAAAAATCTTCCACGATGGCATTTCAAGAGAAAAATAATAAAACTTCCAAGAAGATACCTAAGCTTGAAGATCCTACGCAACACTCAAGATTTGGTTTTATACCTAGGATATTCGATCTGGATATGGATTAACATGTTAATAATGTGACATATGTTGGATGGGTTATGGATGTTTGTATTGTCTTCATATTTCACTTGGTAGATACTGAAGAAGGGAGGGTATTTCTTTGTAGCATGATATGAATTTTGACTCATTGTATGGAAAGTTTGTTTTGTTATTTGAAATGACTAAGGTGACAACCATTGTGAAAAGACAAAGGTTTTTCTGAGATATTAACAAGGATTGACCAATAAAGACTATTAAGGAGAGTGGGTTATTTGCCTGAGTAGGAGAGCTTTCCCACTATAAACATGTGTTTTAAATGTCTGGCATGCTTTTTTTTTTATCCTAAAATTGAATATGTGATGTTATTTTGGAATTTCTTGGTATATTTTTGTTAGGTTAAGTTCATTTTTTTATAAACTAGGACTGTGACTATATTTATAGCCTACATTTGGGGGGAATTCTGGCTTGCAACTTTCATGTTAGCCAGATGAATCATACCACTATAGATAAACAAATTAATGGGTGAGCTTTGGTAACAAATCTAGGGGTCAAACCCATCACAAAAAAAGGTATATGATTCTCACCATGGAAGAAAAAAGATGCAATAAATATGCCACCAAGAAGAATCCCAACCCATAGCTGGTAAACATGGTATACTAGAGCATAACATAGGAGAAGAGGAAATAAAAAATCACCAATGAAGGTTGAAACAAGAAATACCCTTAGAGAAATTATTGCGACCCTTGCATCATAGAATCAAAGACCAAGAACTTGGAAGACCTGATGGTGACCCCTTTGATGGAAACAAAGCTACAATTAAATCCCTAATAGACATGCCATATATACCATTGTTTGATGCATCCACATATGGAAAAAAATCATTTATACCTCCTTAACATGTATTCTCATGCAAAAAATGAAGTGGATCTAGTAAATAAATGGATGATATTCAAAGGATCATTAAGAGTTTCAATGTTAACAAGGTACCAAAAATACAAAAATAATCAACTTTTCAAAACATGGTAGGAAGTCATCGAAAAATTCATATATATATATATATAGAGAGAAAATCAATATTTTCATAACTTGGAGATATCAAACAAATGAAAGGAGAAAGTATGGTCCATTGTGATGCTAGACTAAAAAATGATTGAATAGCTCAAGTATGAGGTATTAGAAATAATGAAGACAAATTAGTTTATCACGAGACTAACAAATGCAATCCAAGCACTTGTAAGAATATTGAAACTAAATAAATATAAAGATGCAGTATATGCAACCATCTGAATGGAATGATAAATAGTGAATGATACTCAACAGAAAAATATAAAGAAGGAAAAGAAAGAAGAAAGGTTGGAAAAATTAGAGATGGAACTAAATAAGATGATAGAAATGAAATGACTTGAACCAAAGATGACACAAGATCATATGGGTAAGGATGACTAGGAGGAAAGTGCAAAACTAAGGAAGATGGGTAGATTCATTTTTTTCCAAACCCATAACACCTTGGAGCACTCCTGGCATAACTACCTTGATAATTCAATAAATCAATAAGGACCCTATAAACCTAGATACCAAAACAAAAATAACAAGGGACCATTAAAAACCATGGATTTGAATAACAACATGATATTGTAACATCCTCAAATTTTAGAAAAATAAATTCTAAGTTGACTTTAGAAAAAAAATTCCATTTTTGGAAAATTCAGATTTGGAAATAATTGTCATTTATGGAAAATCTAAATTTGAAATTATGGAATATGTAATTAATTATTTGATGACTGTTGGGCAAATATTTAACTTTCCCAACTGTCATCTTCTATTGGACACATGTATGAGACAAAATTTTAATAAATTAAATGTTGGAATACAAATGGAACAACCAAGTTAAAAATAGTTGACCATGACTCCATGAGTGGGGAACAGGTTTGAGTTACTTCATAGCTGATTTTTACAAGCGACATAAGTTGAATTTGACCACTAGGAGCCCCTAAAAATCAGGGATTTTTAAAGATGTGAATTTCCGCAAGAAATGCAAAGACATAGGCACAACAATATATACAACATATGTGGAAGGTAGGACGTTTCTTAGTATGTTGAGGAATTGAGAATTGTTTGTTGTTATGAGCAATTGTAGTGTGAGGAAAATCCTTTTATGATCTATTGATGGTGACTATAGCTAAGGAGGATAATTCAATTCCCCCTTATGGACTCATGGTCAGGCTAGGGGGTGATCAAGACAATTGATTGCAGTTGTTATGTTCTACGGTTGGGTGGAACGTGGTTTTTCCATTTGTTTCTCAACGTTATCTTTTTCAACTATGTATTTCATTTGTGTATTTAAACTGTTGATGTGATTCTAATGATGTTTTATTATTGATGTTATACAATTGATGCCATATCTTATGTTATTGGACTTAGAAACAATTTTTTTTTGACAAGAACTATATACCCATATTAGTTGATATGGGTTGCCATTGTGTAAAATAGTTGTAGTAGTATGCTATTAACAATTTATTTTATATATATGAATATAGAGATATATATAAGCGTAAACAAAACTACATTATATTTTCATTTATTATGTCAAACAAAAGAATAATTGTCCCATTACATGTTTTGGTCAATTATGAAAGAAAGACACATGATACAGTAAAGTACAAGTCATTTGAAAAAAAATGATATACATATTTATTACCATCATAGATCGAAGACCAAATGTTAGAGTTTGAGTTCTTTAATCACCATAACTCCATATCTAGTCTAAAGAAAAACTTAAAAGTACTACTTGAACTATCTGCAAGTGCACATGGACTGGTGAAGTAAAATTGGAACTCGAATACCTTTTTTGGACGATCAATCTTCTTCACCAAGTGCACTTTTTTTTCTTTCAACCTGCAAAAGAGTAACACAATATTATTAGTATATTAATCTAGTATAATACATTAGAGAATAAGAAAAATGACAGAGTCAAAGCATACTTATCTGAAATCTTAATTGATCATTGTAGAGTCAGTGTTGCTTTGTGAAATAGTCGATCCATGACCCAGGAAGGGGAGTAGGTGTGTAATCCATGTGATGGGTTCCCTCACAAGACAAAGGGACCCATCATCAGTTTATATACATGAAGAATTATTATTACTCGTGCAAGAAGTAAAACATAAGAAAATTTTCCAATTGAGTACAACAACCTTGATATCCTGTAGGTTATAAGATTTACAGAGTAAAAGGGATTCCAATGGAAACAAGAGTAGAGTTACAATAACCAACAAATTTTACTTTGGAGAAGAGTAATTAAACTCCTTATAGAGGGTCGAAGTTACTTTGAAAAAAATTACCTTAAACAGAGCTACCTTATGAACATAAAAGAATAATACTTAAAGTAAAGGAAATATTAAGTACAAAATAAGGATAAAGTTTTACCATTTGCAAATTAGACAATTTATACAAGTTATATAATTAAATAACCTTAAATCGGCAAAACCAAAACGATGCTTGGGAGGCGATCTGGGTATGTGAAGAATTTAGTAAGGACCCAAGTCTTTATTAAAAGGAAAAACAAAACTAAGTCTTGATTTAATCAAAACAAGAGAATCCTGTAGGTTTCAAACAAAGTGGTCGAAGGCACACTGGATCCTCAAAACGATGTATGGTTTGAATCCTAATCTTTGAGATAATATTCAAGAGCACTAGTCGTGGGTGTATAATATAGATAGGGCATGATTTCCTCAACAAAGATATATGTTAACCAATGACTATGTATAAAGAGGCATCGTTATCACTTTCAACGATTAAGGGTTTTTAGACTTGCCCTATAGTTACAAAGTGCAATTATAAAATCTTCAAAGAGAGTATATAAGCAAATCCTATAACAAATATTTAAGTGTGTGAAGATTCAAAGAGCACAAACGAAGTTCAAAACATAAGAAATTATTACCCAGCCACGACCTGACTTGGGGTTACATGTTAAAGCCTTAATGTTGTTGATTATATTCTTCCTTATATAGAAACCACCAAAAGCGAAGGCCACATGCATTTTAGATTGCAAGTAGTATACAAATTGTAATCATGGTTAGTCTAGTATGGATTTAATTTAAAATTTTTGGATTGTTCATTATTCGCATTTGACCAAACATGATCAATTAACATTTTTTGTACATTTTTTTCCCTCCAAGAATAAATGGAGATTGTGATTGCACATGTAATTTTCCAATTTTCTTGTCTTCTCATTGCATTGAGACATGTCAGTATTGAAGTCTCCTGAATGAATATGATTTTGTTTGAAATAAAATTGCATAATTATTTTGCAATGGAATTCACTATGCTTCTCAGAATTTGATGTGATGCAGTGTAGATATTGATAATTGCAATGTGCAATCCATTGACTGTTATGCTTGCTACAAGCACCTCCACACTTTGTTCTTCAAAATGCATGTGTTCCAATATTGCTAGATCTTTTTTGACTAGTATCATCACCCCATATTTGTTACAATTTTATATGCAATTGAAACTTTGAAAGTATTCATTTGGCATGGAATCTGTCATATATGTTTCTTGAATGCACAAGATATCAGATTGCATTATATCAAAGTCATTGACTATGTCATTAATATGCTCATGCCAACTACAATAAAATAATTGAAATGCATGACTCTAATTTTATGGACCGGCAAACATATTTTAGTTTCCATTTTACATTGCTCCGTAGACATTCCATCTTGGTAATGATATTTTATTTAACCTTGAAGTTATTCATTGTCAAAGCATTTAGAAGTTACAAAGAATCCATGTTTTGTACACGGTACAATGGTGTATACACTAATACATGTCTTCATATCCCAACATGACCAAATGCAGCACTGTCTAGTGTTAGACCCTGTGATCTGTGTATTGTACGTGCACATGCAAGTTGAATTGGGAATTGTTTATGGATTTTCAAATGACCTATCATTGTTGTTGTTGATATTAGTTTTGTTATGTAAAAATGGGTATCCACTTAGGAGAAATGTTTATGCTATATAAAGAACCTAATCTTCTATCTTGGCGATGTCCAATATATAGATCATAGAAATTTATCCACAAAAAATTACCCTTATCTATTTTTGTGTATGCTTTGATTATTCCATCTACACCATTCACTAAATTATCTTGTGAATCATAGTTGCACACATATATTTCAATAAGATTATTTAATTTTAGGGAAATTTGCAAAGGAAAAGTTGTTGTATGTTCATGGTATTGGACATTACCATGGTCACATTCCTCTTCATGAATTGCATTGATTAGAAGTTTGTTTCCAGGAATAAGCAATATCATATACTTTTTATGCATTGCAACATCTTTATTTTTGTAAAATAGGTAAGGGAATGGTGGGTCATGTTTGGATTAGGTCGCATGCAATTTGTATTGATATATTCTAAATAGTTTCTTATTTGGCTATTTGTTCACATCCTATTTATAATTGCAATAAACCTTTCATTTGTTTGTCACATTGTAATATGAAATTCATAGAACTTTATATTATGTCTACAAAAATCATATTTTATTCTTTGCATGTTCATAGTAGGGTACTCAGATATCGAGGAATCATGTATGGGTTGTTATTGATAAGGATAACCACAAAATACCATATCTATGTTTCCAAAGTACTTTGTTTGTACATGTTTTATGCTTCTTAGTCAATTATTAATGAAGAATAAGAATTGGCTTCCAACCAGAGCAACTTCGTCAATGAAGAAAAGTTGTATTTCTTGATAAATATTTGATAAAGTGTCTAACATTTCTTTGATAAGTTGAGGGAACTAAGATTTATTGAAAATGTAGAATGGATTTTTTTTCTAGCTACATTTTAAGAAGCTTTACTTGTGTATGCCAATATCATTCCCTTTGGTTTCAAATGATCGGTTGCATTTGTTTGCATTGTGTATTTGTATAAGAATTTTGAATATCATTTTTGTTGTGAATATTTTCCTTGTTTTTGCTCCACCTTTAAGAAACAAGTAGATTGGCGTGTACATGTCCTTTAATTTCTTTAGGGAAATGTCTTTGACAATTTATTGTTGTTATCTATTCAAAATTCATCTAAATTTGTCATATTCTCTATTCTCAAGAAAAATTGGATTGTCAATTACTTGGAACCCAAGATTAATTGATCTTTTCATATTTTTTCCTCAAGCTAATTGTAGGTCTACTATCAAATCGTATTGTTCCCTGTAAGTTGTACTTGTTTCTCGTTCTATCAATTCACCTTTAATATCAACAAGGTCACTATATATTTGTTGAATCACACTTTCCATATCAGCCCATGTTCGATGGATATTGTATGAAAAATTTAGATTCATTATCTTGTATTGTTTTTTCATGAAGACTATAAGCAATTATCCATGTAGGGAAGTCATGTTTTAATGTATGTTAACTTTTTCCTAATGACACATATAGAAACCATTTATCTCTACAAAAATATTCATAGTCAATGTGTTTTTTGTATTTGAGAAATAGTATTACATTTGGTTTTTCCCTCTTCGGTATGTGTGTACCATTTGTTTTGTACTTGGAGACAAACTCAACAAGATAGACATTCCTAAAATCATGTGGGCATGCAATGTAGTAATTAATAATAGAATAACACATGACATCTTTTGAATCGTCGAGCTCTTTTTTTAATAAAAAGCTTGGTTTAAGGACAAATGTGCATTGGTCTATTGGATATGTGTTTGTACAAATACACTCTCTTGAACTACAATTTAGTGGAAGAGAAAGCACTATATGAACTACTTGTTGAGAAGACATTTGTTGAAGATTAAACAATGCATTTCAAAGTGTACATATCATTTGCATAGCATCAATTTTTATTTCTTCACGCTCTTTGCACATTCTCCTAAATGCATTTGTCATAGATTTTTCATCTTTATTCATGTATGAATTGCAATATCATGTTGCATCATATGCATTCGGTACAAACTATGCATCAACGTTTAGATTCCATAAATTTGGCATTTCCTTTGCAAAACTGTTGTTCAAAATATGTGAAGGTTTTCATTTTAGGAAAATTGTCATTTGTTTTAGTATACACTATATTAGACAAATGTATTCATCCTCTACTAGTTCCATTTTCATCAAGAAGTCTTTAAAGTTGACTAAAGTGTCATAGTTTTTTTTCTCTAGTGATAAAAATAGACACTTTCACTTCTCATTGAGTGCTTTGTTTGGTAAATTAATCAGTTCAAGTATCATTGTCATTTTCATTGGAGGCATAGGAAATTTGTATATGCAATGTGAATTATTTTGTTTCTTACAACTTCTTGTATGGAAATGGAAATGTCTATGCAATTTGGAAATATCTAGATGCAAATGATCTATGTTATAGGTTATGTACTTGTCCAAAAAATTCACAATTTTAGAATTACTATTGCTTCCTTACATCAATCCATATTTTATCCACAAAAAACCCATCTTCATGCTCACTTCCTCTATTCTGTAACTCTATCACAAAGTATTAGTCCGATACTTTTCCAAAAAAGGTTTTTTCATGACATATCAATTGATATAAAGAATTGATTCTGATCCAAGTGGAAATCGATTGCATCCCACCTATTCCAATAGCTCAAAATACATTTTCCATATTGGATTTTTTAAATCAATGTCATTAAGGAACAATATAACCATGTTGGAAACTATGACAACTAGTACATGACATGGACCACACTGCATCAAGAGAGTGACCAAATAGCGTCGGACTTCACAAATACCTTCTAGATGTTGTGCACCAAGTTGGGTGTCAAATACTCATAGTGTCATATGGTAATAAAATACCATGGGGGTATACATAGGTACATACAAACATAAATGGAGTTTTTTTTACATCTCATCACTAGGGTCTATTTATCGATTTGTTGTAAAAATCGAGCAATTTAAGCAGTAGAATAAGTGGGAGTTCAAGTCTGGAAAAATTCAACAACAAAAGTGTTGCAAAGGAGGACCTAATTCATAGAATAGTTAACCTCAATACAACAAATACAAGCCACTGAAAAAATATGGAAATGGAAAGAAGAAGAAGGGCATTGGAGAGTGGTGTGATTTCCACAAAATACCCTGGCACAACACTGATGAATGTTGGATGAAATAGTCATTGGTGGCCGAAATCAAAGAAAAATAGTTGAATCCCAACTTGGACATTGATTCAGAACACAATAAAAGGAAACATATCATTAATGAAGAACCCACTACTACAATTGTGACCACAACAATTTAACTAGAGGAACTAGAGG
The DNA here is from genome assembly GCA_900067695.1 of Picea abies. NCBI lineage: Eukaryota > Viridiplantae > Streptophyta > Pinopsida > Pinales > Pinaceae > Picea > Picea abies. Next base: position 472 of record CBVK0101468091.1, on the reverse strand, counting down.
ATCCTAAGGAGGGAGGGTGCCTCTTCCATTCACTGGTTCGGGTGAAGGGGACACCATTGCATTTAATTGTTGATAGTAGAAGAAAAAAATAACATAATATTAGTAAGTTTCATCAAGCAATTGGAGTTGCTGACAACACCACACCCGTAGTCATAGAACATCAGGTGGCTCCACCATGGATGAGATCTCTACATCAACCAACAATGTCTCCTATCGTATGACATCAATCCCTTCAAGTATGAGATATTGTGTGATATTTCTCCACTGGAAGTATGTGATGTTATTTTAGGACAACCATATATGTGTACACGTTTCATTTTTTATGAGTCTTGGTCCCATAGTGTCATTTCTAGTCTAGGGATCAACTTTACATGGTATCATAGGTAGTTCTGACTATTTCCATTTCATTAATCTCGACAAAATAGTGTTTCAAATTAATCTCTCATACCACCAAGTTTAGCCTCTTCACACT
>CBVK0101468088.1:0-11075 GCA_900067695.1 Picea abies | reverse complement strand
AATTTTCCCTTAGCTCTCTTATCATGATTTTCAAGCTATATGCTAATATTCTTCTCTACTATTAAACTGTAAAACTTAGCTTCCGATATAGGTGGATATCAAAGGCTACCCACCTCTTCCACCAACTCATCATGATTCCCCATATTGACCATTTTTGTTATGATTTTCGTGTCCTAAACTTTTGGGTCCGTTTTGAGGCCCTAAAAGATGTTTTTGGGCCATTCAGTGGCATGGGATTGCCATGGCGGTCCCAAGAACTGCAAATAATAGTACTTCTCAATTAGATCTTTCCAATGAGATACTAAATACCCCAAACAAATATTGTATGAAAAAGTTGCACTCTCAGGAAGTTGATGCATACACTAACCACCTCAGGGATCACAAACCTTTTGGCGCTTCACCTCCTAGGGTTAGGGTTTTGGACCTTTACCTAGGGTTAGGGTTTTGGACCTTTAGGGTTCTTTCTTTATGTTAAAAGGACATTATTGCGACCCATTGTATTATATATTTATGAATGAGCATATCCGACATCTCTTTCTCTTCAAAGATAAGCTACCACCATTCTATCAGGTTTGTGCTATACAATATTCTACTATTTATTCGTTAATAGAAGTTGAGTTTCATTGTATTGTTGTACTCTCTGCTATATTTATGTGTGTGTTTCATTTCATTCTTAATATAATCTGAATCAATGGTATCAAAGCAATGTGCTTCTCATTATTTCTTGGTGCATGTTCCTGACTATGTCAAGGTATAAAGAGTTGGGTCTCAAGCTAGTTTCACTTGGGGACAACCAATCTTGCCAGACCAAGAAACCTCCCATAGCAGAAGAAAAGAGAGATGATGGATCAGGATATCCTTTCAATATTTTTCTTTAGGAATCCCTCACACGACAACATAATGAGATGATGAACAACTTCGCCCAGATCCTTCGACGACTATTGATGATATGCGATGCACCTTCAACAAGCAACCATTTTGGAGGTGTGAAATCCTTCAAGGTACAAGTTAAATTTGGTATCCATTTATTTGAAGGCTAGATAGATGCATATGCTTTGGAAAAATGGTTGAATCTATTAGAGGGGTATTACTTTGTTCCAAAAAAAATTGACACTGAAAAGATCACCTTCACTCTTCTTAAATCTCTTCCCCATCTCAAATATTGGTGGGAATGTTACTGGGAGAGAAATAATGAAGATGAGTCTATGAAATTTGGGACATGACCCAATTGGGCATATTTTTTTGATTCCCTCAAGGAGGAATTCTACCCTGTTGGAAACTATGACGACTAATACATGAAATGGACAACTTTGTGTCGGGAAAGAGACGAGACAGTGTTGGAGTAGACCAACATCTTCCATACCTTGCGCTCAAATTTGGGTATCATAGACTCCGAGCGACACCTCATTTTGAAGTACCATAGTGGAATACATAGGTACATCAAAACAAAGATGGATTTCTTTGACATCTCCTCATTGGGAGACGCTTACCAATACATTGTCAAAGTCAAGCAGAAATTTACGCAGTGAAATGAGTAGAAGTTGAGGTCTACAAATATGCAACAATGGAAGCATGGTAAAAATGACCTTATCTCATAGAATAAGGGACAAGGAAAGGAAGGGAAACCTCGATACAACCAATCCAAGCTGCAGGAAAAGAAGGGTAACAAGAAGTCGAAAAAGGATACTAGAAAGTGGTGTGAGTTCCACAAACTCCCTTGACACAACACCGATGAATGTTTCTTGAGATAATCATTATTGGTTGAGCTTAAAGAAAAAGAGTCGGACCCTGACTCATAATCTAATTCAAAATAGGATAAAGGAAAGAAGATCATTGATGTAGAACCCAGTGCTACCATCGCAACCAAAAATATCCAACTAGATGAGTTTGAGGAGCTTGAGGAAGGGGAGCACCTCTTCCATTCATAAATGTGGGTGAGGGGGACCCCACTACATTTCATTGTTTATAGTGGGATCCAAAAGAACCTCATATCAATCGAGGTCATCAAGATATTGAAGTTTCCACTGATGCCACATCCCCAACCATACACCATCGGTTGGTCTAGCCAAGGACGAGACCTTCACGTTAACCAATAGTGTTGCATGTCCTATGACATAAACCCCTTCAAATATGAGATACTATGTGATGTTTCCCCACTCAAACTTTGTGATGTTCTTTTAGGACAACCTTATATGTGGAAATGCCACATTGTTTATAAGTCATGACCCTATAGTGTCATTATTACTTTGGGAAGTCATACCTTTAGGGTACCAGAGGTAGTTTCGACTATTCAAATTTTATTGATCACAACAAAACAGTGCTGAAAGGTAATCTCTCAGACTGCAAAGTTTTTCCTCTTCATGGTTAGGTCCAAAGTTGAATGAAAGGTCACTGCAACCACCACAACTTCAACACAAGGTCTCTGTACAAAAAAAAAGCAGGTGGAAAATATTGTAGAGGAGTACAAAGACCTCTTCGCCTCACCTATAGGGGGTGCCTCTACAATTTCATGTTAAACATAACATTGATTTGATACATGGTGCTCCCTTTCCCAATGGTCCAATATATAGAAAATCCCTTATGGAGTATGAGGAAATAAAGCATCAAATTCATGAGTTGATCCAAAAGGGCCACATTCAACCAAGCTCCTCACTTGTGTTGGTGCAGAAGAAGTATGGGACATGGTGGCTCTGTATTGATTATAGAGTCCTAAAAAAAATCAATGTCAAGAACTAATACCCAATCCCTCAAATTGGTGATCTTCTTGATCAACTTAAGGGTTACAATTTCTTTAGTAAGATTGATATGAAGTCATGCTATCACTAGGTTCCTATAGAACCAATTGATGTATGGAAGATGACCTTCAAATATAAATATGACCTCTTTTGAGTGGTTGGCAATGCCTTTTGGCTTGACTAATGCTCCAACAACATTCATGAGGATGATATATTGCAGTCATTCACAAACTATTTTGTGGTAATCTATTTGGATGACATACTCATCTTCAATCGGACCTGGATAGAGCACTTGCAATACATGCAATAGGTCCTTAACACCCTGTGGCAACACAAGTTATATGCCAATATATGGAGAATTTCTTTTTCAACATGTAGATAATCCAATATTTAGGATACATCATGGATGAACATGGGGTGCATGTGGACCCATCCAAGATCCAAGTCATTCACGATTGGCCAACCTCGACAACTTTAACAAAGATCTGTAGATTCTTGGTCTGTGCCAACTTCTACCATAGGTTCATATTGGGGTTCCCTCATATCGCTTGGCCATTAAGTCAAGTAACCAAGGGGTGATCCAAATCCAAGTTTTCTTGGTCTAAACCAAAACAAAAGTCATTCTAGGATCTGAAACACCACCTTTATTTTGCACCAGTCCTCACATTTTCATACCTACAACATTGATTTGATATTGATATAGATTCCTCTGACCAAGCTAGCAGTTTCATCCTCACTCAATAGGGACATCCATTAGCCTATTGTAGTGAAACATTATATGATACTGTTCACAGATATCCCACATACATCAAGGAAATGTACTCCATTGTGTAGGCATGCTGACAGTTGAAGCATTATATTCTAGGCAAAGAAATGATCATCAACATTGATCACAAGCTTATGCAATTCATGTAGACACAAGGAAAACTACATAATGACCTCCATAAAAAATGGTCCACACACCTGCAATAATTCCACTTGAACATCAAGTACAAGAGGGGTAGCACCAACCATGTTTCATACTACCTCAGTTGGCCTCTGGTTATGGCACTCACCACCATTCTTAACTCTTGTGGGAATGAGAGCTCCAGGTGGCCACAATTATACAATAGTGACTCTGATTTTGCTACTAATTGCCAGACACTAAGTGCCAACAAACAAGTTCTAGACTTCCACCTCCAGGATGCGCTCTTGTGCTATCTATGTCATCTTTTTATTCCTTTAACCAAGAGTGAAAAGATAATTTGGGAGGCATATTATAGTCAGGTGGCAGAGCACATTGGTGTGGAGAAGAAAAAATCAATACTTCATAAGCATTTCTACTGGCCAAAGCTTCAACAAAACATCGACCAATATATCAGGTCATGCAATGCTCATGCCATCACCAAGCCATCCATCAATAATAAGGGAATGTACACTCCTCTTCCTACCCTAGAAAATCCCTTAGAGTCCATCCCCATGGATTACATGTCAGGTTTTCCCTCCACCAATCATGGTCATGGTTTTGTTTTGGTGGTTTTCAATCGGTTCTCTAAGATAGACATTTTGACACCATGTAAAAATAGTATCACAAGAGAGGCCACTCCTAGGATATTCTTTAAGCAAGTTTGAGTTCATTTTGGGCTACCATGGATCATTGTTGAGTGGATTTCATCCCCAAATAGATGGAAAAACTGAATTGATCACCATAATGATTTTGCATATCCTACGCATGTAAAACTCCAAGCATCCACATACATGGGATGAGATCCTTCCATATGTTCAAATAGCTATAACAGAGCCCTCCACAACTCCATTGGACATATCCCTTTTTAGGTGTGCTTTGGGTTCCAACCATTGACCCCCATTGATGTAACTTTGCCCATTCCATTTTCCCCAATAGAGTCCTCCCACACTCAGATTGAGGCAAAAAATTCAGCCAAATTTGTTGAAGGGATCCAACACCTTCAACAATAGGTTCATGATATCTTTGAGAAGGTCATTGCCAAGTATAAGCAATGACATGACCAACATCGTGTTCCTCAAAAGTTTTAGGTTGGTGAAAAGGTGTGGTTGAATTTGCAAAAAGAGCACCTCATAGGTCCCCATAGGAAGTTCAAACCACTCTAATATGGGCCCTACACCATCACAAAGGTTGTGGGTGACAATTCTTTTGAATTGATTATTCCTCCTTTCGTTGGCTTTCACCTATTATTTAATGTGGAGATGTTTTTACCATATTTACCACCTCTACTGGACACCTCAAATGCAACTGAGTATTTACAGAACTCAATCCCAACTGCATTGCGTAAGCTCCCATGGATTAGATCATGGACACTAGGATGAAGGTCACCCACCAAACAAATTGTTGACGCTTGAATTTGTCAGGACCGAAATGACAACCTCACGAGGATATACATCCTCCTGTGTTTTTATAGAGGTGGTACTCCTTTTTGGATTATGGTATTCTTTAATAACTTTAGATCTAGAAATAATATAGGACCTTGAGATAGTCCACTCTTATTCTCAAAGAAAAAAACGTAGAAAAACAAAAGATTTATTTTAAGAGAATTCCTGAGAAATGACCAGGAACCTCACACATCACATATTGCAGAATATAAACACAATTTCCTCATATCCATGATAGTGAAAATAAAGATTTCTGATCACACATAAAAATAAAAGAAGATGGTCTAGGCGCATAAGAAAACTTTGATAGAGTAAACACATATATAACTCAAAAAGAGAAAATAATAGACCAATTTCAAATAGTTTATACTCAAAACTCAGAGTTTAGAAAACACCGTCAAAACTGATCCCGACTTAGTTCTCTTGGGATTTCTCAAAAATAATAAAGTTTGTTACAGTGCTTTGAAATTTAAAAGTGTGTTTTTCCAGAGGACTGTGATTAGGGCTCCAACGGACCATAAAAGTAAACATAAATAAGAAATAAATTGTAGAAGGAAGAAGGTGGGCTGTTGAAAAACAACAAGATCTGGAAAGAAGACAAAGAGAAAGTTATCATATTTCGGTTAAACCTTTCTATTCAAAGAAGCAGAATAACTAGATGAAAACTTACAAGGAAAGCAAAATGTGACCATCATGGACTTACTATGAGGGTATCTCTCGTCTCTTTCATTTTCTTGATGTTGTCCTTTTATTCTCCTCACCGACGGTTACTAGAACTGTCCCAACTACAGTTTCTTGGCCTTCTTTAGTTAACTTATCAATTTCTCTTTTAAACCAATCTTCAATGCAGTTTTTCATGGGTTCAACATTTATCTCATGTCTAGCTTTGATATTAAAAAGTTCCCCTTCTAAATATCTTAGGTCATGAGAAATCCCATGGATTGATTATTCAATGTATTGATTTTTCATAGAGTAATCAATAAGTCTTATCGATTTCCTCTACACCATACTCAATTATACCATTGATTTTTTCAGCCGATAATCCCTTTAGTATTTCCACGTGTTCATCAAATTGCTGCTTTGTCATAAACATTGAATTAAAGATCAATTTGGGATCTTGAAACTCACCAGTGCTACCTGCTAAGTCTATTTCTGTAAGCCTTCTCAATAATTCTTCTCTTTTTATTATGACTTCATTGCATGTTTGAACAATATTTCTTAGATTTTTAATCTTTTCTATACAACAAGCGTTCAAATGTTTGATTTGACTGGGAGAAGGAAGATCTCCTTCTCTCATCTTCGCCTTTGGCATATTTGAAACTTTTATTCCAAATGGAAAGACAACATCTGTATAAAACCCTTCTTCATTTTTAAAAGAAATTTGAAGATATTCATGGAACGCATGCACTCTCGAACCAAAAGAAACAATATTTTTAGAGACTTCTTAGGCCTTTATTACAAGTGACATTCTCCTTTTAATATTTTTCTAAACATATTTTCAAAAAGTCATAAGCAAACTTGATGATCCTTTGAATTTGAAACCTGATGTGGTTGGTTTCATCATTGTTAAAGGGCTAGCCAAAATGGGCAGAAGCATCAAGGAAATTTCCAATTCTTTGATCTTTTCATTTAAGCTGGCATTATTAGCTTCCAAACCATCAATAGAATCATCAAGCGCATTCCCAATTTCCTTATAAATTTTGGAAATTTGGGATGGTTGCATATACTTGAGGTCAACCTCTGAGAAAGATTTCCCTTTCTTATTTCTTTGGTCACTTCTTTCCAAAATTATCTTTTTAGAATATTTATAAAAAACAACACTCTAAATAGTAAATGATTCTTCTTCACTAAAACTTTCATTCCTAACAACTTCCAATGCAGAATCTTGTTGAACAACATGCTCCTGTTGTTCCATTCCAAGAAATATATTTTCAATGTCTACTTCCAATTCCATATCTTCCAAAGAGAGGCTTTGAATATAATTTTCTAAGAGATTGCTTTCTTCCTCTTACAATGGGGTTCTTCTTTTCTCTCTTACATGAAGTTTGTGGGAACTTTCAATTTTTCCACAGGGAGGACTCTTATCTCCTCCTCCACTGGAGCTATTTTTGACAAACTTCTTAACTGGGTGGGCCATTGGAGCACTGCTCCTGGATGTAGTATTATTCAGAGTGACAAGTGGATACTGAGCACTCTTTTCACTAGGATTCTCTCATTTTTGTTTATAGATATCATTATTGTTGAGTAATGTTTCCAAATCGACAGTGTCATGTGCATGAGTGTTCTGGCTATTGACTTCTTCTTTTTCTTCGCTCGAAACAATTTGAATGAAAGAATTACTAAACCCCATTGATTGCATATGCTCAAAAAATATTTTGTTTGGCTCAAAACCTTTGATCTTTTCAGCATATTTCAAACTGACATTGTTAAAATGACCTGCAAATTCATCAATTTTATTTATATTCCTTAATACAAATTATCCAATCTTCCAGGGCAGAGGAATAAATTGCTTTTTAATTTTTTTCATGGAAAAAATGCAACCATAAATTATATTGCCTTGCTACCTCTGTGATGAATAATTTATTAGGCACATAATATGGAAGAAAGGAAGGATTTTATTTTGAACAAAATGTTCTTATAATACTATGATTTTCCATTTTGTCTATCATTCCTTTCTTATCTAGAAATTTGGCAGCTTCAATAGATATCCTAGAAGTTCTTTCTCCCAATAAAAGTTTCTTGAAGACTGAAACAAAGTCATTATAACATAGAAAAATAAAGTGGTTTTATGCCTCCATAATGCTTGATACCAAAAGGTAACATGGTCTGCTTCACATTTTACCCTTTTACTGATAGTCAAATTTGGGAATTGGCAACAATGCACAATAGAAAATATCAAATATGAAGCCATGAATAATTTTCTATCCTTTTTGTAATGCGATAATTGGGAAGCAATTTCAATAGAAATGAGATTACCCCAATCAAAAATAACTTTCTCTTGGACTGTAAAATACAAAATATATAAAATCATTTGAGATATGGAATAATTATTCTCTTGACCTGTTATTCTGGTAAATAACCATGTGATTTCAAAATAAGGGTTTTTCAAAGAGTGAACCTGAATTCTGGTTATGTCTACTGGTATAAACACAAGATTCTCCAATTAATCTAGTAAGAGGTTGATCCCATTATTATGTTTCTTAAAAAATTTCTGCAATCTTCACCTTTGAAGGTGAGAGTGGGCTCTGGCAACTTTAACATTTTACGGAAGAGTTGAGGCGACAAGGAAATTGGAGAATGTCCCAGGAGTTGTATGGTCCTTTGATTTGGTATGTTTGTCAACACACCATGCAACAATTTATTTACAATTGAAAACCTATGGAACAAAACCAACAAGAGAAATACCAGATGTCCAAATCACGTTCCCATTTCTCTGAGCAACAAGAGGGGAGAAATAATACCAGTATGCTCTCGACCATTGAAAATTCTGATCTTCGTGCCAAAAAATATTCAAAGTATCACCATAGAATTGTTGTTGAGATGATGCTACCATTAAGTTGATAGAACTGTTTCTTCGGCTAGATAATGGTTACAAAGGCGCCTTTTTTGAGAGACAATGATAATTTAATCCCTTCGCAAATGAGGATTAAATGAGAATTTAATGAATATTTCTCGATCCTTTCTCTATTAATAACAACCTTTTCAAAATCTACACAACAATTGTTAGAATTTAAATAGTACTTAATGCATATTGGGAAAAAAAAAGTAATGGCGGGGACGAATGTGAGAGAAGTTCAATATGATTTTTTTCGTGAACCCATGAACAATCGGTTTGAGAAGTGATCCAAAGAAACTAAGTATAGAAGGGTGGCTGGTCAGAATCATGAGAATCAGAAGAATGGAATATTTGGGAACTCGACATCCGCGATGAAAATAAAATTTAAGTGATGATCGAAGTCTAGAACGCGGATGTTGAAGTGAAATGTGAAGGCTGTGGAAAAGGGAGGGAAAATGTTTGAGCCCACGTACCTATGAATTGAAGAAAAATATAAGTGTTGAGGTGGAATTATGCATAAGTAAGTGAATGTGAATGTAAGTGTGACAGTTCACAAATACGAAGGTCCACAAAATTAAAAATGGCTAAGTATAGTAACCAAGAAAGGGAAAAAGAAGGGATAAAAGGAAATGAGAAAAAAGGAAAGTATAGAAGGGGGGAAAGAAAAGGTGTAAAGAAGTGGGAAAATAGAACAAGGGAGGGAAAAACTGAAAGCACAAAAAGGTCACAACAAGAACATACAACTCTATTAGGTTGTCAAAGCACAACAACTACTTCAACACGACAACTGGCTCACCAAGATCCAAATTCAACAAAAGTTTCCCCATCTCTTGATGGAACTTGAAGCAATGGGGACCATTTCTTCCTAAGGGGGGATGAATAATTCATGTGGATATCACCCATATCTTCCACTGACTCATCACAATTCTCCATCTTGGTTGTTTTAGTTACGATTTTCAGGTCCTAAACTTCCAGGGTTATTTTGAGGCCCTAAATTATGTTTTTTTGTCCATTCAGGGCTTGAGGTTATCATGACATTCCCAAGCCTTGCCAATAATTGTACTTCTCGATTAGATCTTTCCAACGAGATACTAAACACCCCAAACAAATATTATACGCAAAATTTTCACCCTCGGGAAGTTGACACATCAACTAACCACCTTGGGTTCCGCAAACCTTTTGGCGCTTCACCTCTCAGAGTTAGGGTTCCGGAACTTTAGGGTTCTTTATTTATGTTTATGGGCCATTCTTGAATCCCATTGCATTATATTTTTTTGAATGAGAGTAGATGACATCTCTCTCTCTCTCTCTCTCTCTCTCTCTCTCTCTCTCTTCACTCTCTCTCTCTTCAAAGATAAGCTACCACCATTCTAACCAGTTTGTGTTCTACATTATTCTACTATTTATTCATTAATAGAAGTTGGGTTTCACTATATTACTATACTCTCTACTATATTATTGTGTGTGTTTCATTTCGTTTTCAATATAAATTGAATCAACTTCATAATAATCCTATAATTGAAGAATTATTTTTGTCATTACTTTTAAACATAAGTTCCATCCAAAGTTAAAAAAAACCTTCCTTAACAACATGATTAAAAAAAATCTTAATGTGAAGAAGAATATTTACACCACTCTTTAAAATTTTAGCATGATAGCTTTCAAAATCTTTAGCCTTCTCTTTCGCAAGAATCTTTACTCCAAACTTTTTTTTTTCAGAAGAAAAATGGCTCAAGCTTATATTAATGGAATATAAACTTTTTTACATCGACAATAGAGAGGACCCGAGAAGATGGGACAAAGTGATTGACATAAGAAAATGAAAATATCAGTCTTGACTAATATGGAATAAAAAAGGTTCCGGACAGTGAGGAATTAGATCTGTAATTGACTCTAAAATCAAACGCCGATTTGATGACTGAAAATATAGAAGAATAAGCACTATTCCAGGATGATTATGCCAGGCCCCTTTTTTTTTCTAAAAGAAATTAATAGTTTGTTCTGGTCCTTCGAGTCCATTGATCCAAGTAAAATAAAATAAAGTACCCATTGGAGCTTTGAGAGATCTTTTGGAAAGACTATCTGCTTCTTTATTTGATTCCCTGTAAATGTGCTGAAAGTGGGTTCCTTGGAAATTTTTCTGCAGGTATCGAACTCTGTGCTTCCAACCTTCAATTTTGGTGGCATGAAGTTTTCCTTTCCGTTGAAACCACTCGATAATGATTTTAGAATCCCCCAATAAGTGAAGTTGTTGTAAGTGCAAGACATTTTCCATTATGCAGGTTACCCATGCTCCAACTAATTCTTCTTTCGTATTGGAGCCATCTCCGCAATTGAAAAACCATCTCACCTCTGGGGAAGTTGGGGTTTTCAAGGTCCCCCTAGCACCACAAGTT
>CBVK0101468086.1:0-13285 GCA_900067695.1 Picea abies | reverse complement strand
GCTTGAGGAATCTTCCTAACTCTTTGATGAGGTGCATTGGACAGGTCATTGTGGTGAAGTGAACAATGAAGTCGGGACATGTCGAGTTGAGAGGATGGATGAGGTTCCTTAGCCAGTTTTATTGGGTGATGTGGTGACTTGACGATTCGTGATGACAGTGCCAAAGTTTGGATTCTTGTAGGATGAGCAAGGCAATTTCATTCCAAGAGATAGATGGAGTCAACAAAGAAGCCGACCAAGAATTGTTGGAATTCAACCTGAATGGGCAAAACGCAAACCAAGTGACTTCGATGGTGTTCTCTCTCCTTTGGTATGGGAGATTAGATGAGACAAAGTACACCTTTGTGACTTATGGATGATTATGTGATGACTTATGGATTCGACAAGGGTCGTTGGTTGAGGTTGGTAGAGTATTGGTTCGAACATGCTTAAGGCATGGAAGTTCTTTGAGGTGACTCATTATACTTGGAGTGATTTGGAAAGTTCGTTGGGATGTTTTAGGAGTGTAGGCATGTTGGCCACACTCACCACAAATGTTGAGTTGTGTTGATGTAACTTAATGAAAGGAGGTGAGTTGGGGAGTTTCCTTCATTTGAAGGATAGTGCAAATAGTCAAATTGCAACATCAAGAGAGTACTTGGACATGGGTGTTTCTATTTCTTTGGGAAGCATGGTTGAAGGTGAAGCCTAACCATTCCAAATCATAGAGTGGTAAGACACAACAACATGGAGAAGTGATGAAGCAGTGAGGAAAAAGTAGTCTAGACGTGCAATTCTTGGTGCAACAGATTGACTAACTATGCCATGAGGTGGAGAGTGGAGTCAAGTTGCCGTAGAAGACTTCGTTTCAAGATAACTTCATAGTGCAACAAGGTGAGGGGTGACCTTGCCTTAGTATGATATTGTTGCATAGATGGATCACATTGCAAAAGGAAGTGACCATTTTGTGCATGAGGGTGTGTATACTCAAGGAGGGTGATAGTTGGACTAACCATTCAACTAGTTCATGACTTGGGCGAGAACAATAGCAAGACAAGAGGGTTAAGAGTGCATACATGTCAATAGGTTCAAAGTGCAACACATAGAAATCATGGAGGGTCTCCTTGATGAAGATGAGATGATGGAAGGAACGATGAGGCAAGGATGGACACTTGCCTTAGTCTTTGGAGTTGGACATGGTGACGAAAATGCAAGAAAAAAAGGATAAGTTCAGTCATGGGGAGGCACATCTCAAGACTTGGACACAATGGTTGGATTAGCTACCCAACCAATGCAATAGGTGAGACACACAATGTGCGGTGATTTCATGTCCCCGCAACGTGCCTTGTGATCATGCACCTCTTGAGGGCGTGTGACACTGCAATTTTTCTTACTTGGTTGCTTGGCACCACCAAGGATACTTTATTTCGAATACACCTCTTCACCTAGAGAATACCCATACTTTGTTCTAGGCTACCAATGAGTCACACTCCTACTCTAGTGCAATTCTTGTATACTTAGACATTCATTGATTTCTTTAACATTTAGTCATATATAAGAATACATCCAAGAACATGAGAATCCAAGAGAACAACAACAAAAGAAATAAGAGAAACATAGATATAATGCAGGTGACACAAATCATTCCTAACACTCGACTAATTCTTTGTTATTATAGAATAGTTACAACATGAGCACTACCGTATCGGTTTACAACTTCGACAGATTCAAATGAATCACCTCACCTCACCAATACACTCATGAACAAATCTGTCACCACAAGGTTCTTTGTCGCAACCATCTCTGCAACCACCTGCGGTGCACCTCAAACTTTCCCTCACCTGTAGACTTACTGTCTCTTTGTTTTCACAGACTCTGCCTCTTCATTTCCACAAACTTCATAGATTTTGGTTCTGCTTCACACATGCCTCCAATAGACCTACATTTCCAGACTTATCCAAAATATTCCCAAGGGAAGTTCTCCCAAGTTTGTCCATTGAAAACCCTCAAAGAAACACAAGTCCTCCCATATGGAGTGACTTAGCTCCTTGAGGGAGTTTCCTCCCTTCGTCTGCCTTAGAATCACAAAGATCTCTTGATCTCCTTGTCTTTCCAAAAAATGTATCTCTTGGTTGTGTGCCCTTTTTCTCTTATAGTATCTCCAAAGGTCGCCATCTTAAACCATCATGTCCTTTGGGGGTATCGTGCCCCTTCACGAACCCATGTCCAAACGAATCATCACGCCCCTTCGTAGACTTGGTTGCCCAGATGAACCCATGCGCTTGTCAACAGTCGTGCTCCTTGGGACCGAAAAACCCAGCCTTGGTGCGCCCCTCATGCTAGTGTGCCCCATCCATCGAACTGACTCATCCTCTTGGGTGTTTGCGCCCCTTAGGTGATTTAGGCCAAATTTTCTATGTGCGCCCTCCATGCCTTAGTATTTTCAACTGTTTGGTCAAGCGCCCAAGTATCACCCTCAATTATTCATCAAACCATGCCTCATTTGAATTATGTCACAAGGGAACTTGGGTGGAGTCATCCCTTGGCATGTCACACACCCAAGGAACCCCAAATCTCCCCTATATGAAGATGTTTATATCTTCATTCGCACCGAGCGTCCTGCTTGCCCAATTTAGACTCTGGTGGAAGTGCATGTGCCTAAGCTAAGATCCCAAGGCCTAACATTGTCCCCCACCTAAAGTCATTTTTGTCCTCGACAACATCCAAAAAATGTGTGATCTCCAGTTTTTTCCCAACTAGAAACCCCAAGTTTTGTGCTAACTAGAAACCCCAAATTCTGCCAAAGTGGAAACCCCAAGTTTCCACAAACAAAACGATACTGCACCCAACTCTGCATGATCTACTTCCCAAGTCAATGTGGTCACTTCACCCAACTCCAAGGATGAAATTCACCCAAATTTGTTGCACTCTCTCACTGTGATGTTGTTTCCTTCTTGTTGTTCGGTTTCGTTGTTGTTGTCGTTTCCTGCTACAATTGATTGTTGTCCACTTCACTTCAATATTTTTCCTAAGTGTTGAACTCTTGTGATTTTTTTCCATGACCATACTTCAACAAATTCTGCCATGTCTTCGCACATTGCGCGTCTCAAGTCTTGTACTAGTCAGGTGATCAATCCAACTATTATGTCCAAGTCTTTAGATGTGCCTCCCCATGCCTAAACTTAGTCTTTTCTTTCGCATCTCTATCACTCCGTCCAACTCCAAAGACTAAGGTAAGTGTCCATATTTGCCTCACCAATGCTTCCATCATTTGATCTTTTTCAAGGATATCCCCCACAGTGTCTAAGTGCTGCACTTTAAACCTACTGGCACATTCATACTCTTGATCCCCTTGTCTTGTTGTTGTTCTTTCCCAAGTCGTGAAATAGATGAATGGCCAGTCCAACCGTCACACTCCTTGAGACTACACACCTTCATGCACAAATCAATTACTTCATTTCACAATTCAGTTCGTCTGTGCAATGATATCAGACCAAGGTAAGGTTGTCCCTCACCTTTCTACACTATGGATTCACCTTGAAAAAAATTCTTCTACGGAAAATCAACTCCTTTGTCCTCCTCATAGCATAGTTAGCAAATCTTCCCCAAGGTCTGCATGTCTATATTTCCTTTGCTTTACTACTTCATCACCCGACCATGTCGCAACATCCTCCTCTCTATGCCTTGGAATGGTCAAGATTCACCCTCAACCATGTTACTCCAAATCAAGAGAAACACCCATGCCCAATCTCTTCATGCTGCAATATTCTTGTCTGTACAATCCTCCAAATGAAGGAATGTCATGAACTCACCTCCTTTCATCACGCCACCTCAATGCAACTCAACATATGTGATGAGTGTGGCCAACACGCCTACACTCCTCAAATGTCCCAATGAATTGTTCAAAGTGTTCTACGTAGAATGAGCCACCTCAAAGAACTTCCATGCCTTAGGAACGTTTGAAACAATACTTTGTCAACTACAACCAACGATCCTCGCCAGGTCTCTAAGTCATCACACAATCATCCGCAAGTCACCACTCTGCTTCATCCAATGTCCCATCCCAAAGGAAAGAAAACACCACCCAAGTCACTTGGTTTGCATTCTTCCCATTCAGGTTGACTACCAACAATTCTTGGCCAACTTCTCTACTGACTCCATCTGTCTCCTAGAATTAAATTGCCTTACACAACCTGCAAGTGTCAAAAATTTGACACTATCATCAGGACTGTCAAGTCATCACATGACCTAACAAATATGGATAAATAACCAAACAGTAGGGCACCTCATCCATCCTCTCAACTCGACACACCCAAACCTCACTA
Organism: Picea abies; assembly: GCA_900067695.1. Classification (NCBI taxonomy): domain Eukaryota; kingdom Viridiplantae; phylum Streptophyta; class Pinopsida; order Pinales; family Pinaceae; genus Picea; species Picea abies. The sequence continues at coordinate 8,981 of CBVK0101468086.1, read as the reverse complement.
CCTACTTCACTGAAACGACATGTCCAATGCACTTCATCAAAGAGTTAGGCAACTTACTCAAGACACCTCCATGGATACATCCAAATATTCCTATGTCCTCGTCAAAGCATGTCGTCCCAAGCTCTTTTTCACATTCTCCCAACCAAGACGTCCCAACTACTAGATGACTCCTTCGAATCTGCACAACTTGAGTCACCCTCAAGTCTGTCAGTTTTCACCGCGAAAATGGACTGCACTTGAACCACCAAGTTATCTATCTCCCCTTCAAATAACTCACCGCAACACTTGAAAAATGAAATAAATCAAGCCAACCATACCTTTCCAATGACATCGTTTTCTATAACCATGTTCTAAGCCTGCTGCCTTGGGCCTCCGCTTGCCCAAGCAACCAACTCTCTGCATGAACTCTATGCAATCATCGTCCACTGTGATAAAAGGATGAACCCATCCATCCACTTCATAAATTATTCTAAGTCCTAAAGTTCGCATGCAACCAATCGAAATCATCTCCAATGTCTTGTCATCTCCACACCTTGAGTGCTTCCACTTCAGGGCATGATGCACCCACCACCTGAATATCAAGTCATACTGTTGCTACCTGACTATCATAACTTTGAGAAGAGATACCTCATCTGAAGGTTGCGGTCTACCTGTCATTCAAAAACCCAAATAAAATCAATTGTTGTTCTCGGCGATGCACGACACAAAGACGTCATGAAGGAAACATTCCCAACCAACTTCCTACTATGGATATGCTCTAAGTAACCCTATCTCATCCAACACACTCAAGTACTTCACCTTCCTGCAACCCAAAACTTCTCCTCTTCACGATCACTCTTGCGATAACCCTCTACATTTCACTTCTGTGATCACTTCTACGGTTATATCTGCGACAAGTCATGTAATGATCTTATGTTCAACTACCTTTCCCAAGTGCTTGGTTCACCTAATGAAATATGCACTTGGTCTCTCTAAGGTGTGCACAATAGGTTTCGACATTGAATTTCATCACGATCAAACCAACCAATTCTTCCTTTACGATCAAGCTTGCGATAATTTGTGTGATGAACTCAACGACGAGTGTTGTGATCACCCACCTTATCCAAGTGCTTCATTTCCACAAACTATGCTCTTGGTTTCCACAAGGTGTGTTCCCAACTCAACCTTCTCATTGCACCATCAACCGAACCTATGTTGTAAGTCTGATGCAAATTTTGCAATGAGCAAGTTCATTGCACCGAACTATTCACCAAGTCTACGAATGTTCCCACTGAACCGTCTTTGCAACAAATTTCCTTCTCAACAAGTGCACCCTACCCCAACTATCCTGACTGCAAGAGTGGTGAAGAGAACCAAACTTCTCTGATACCATTTTTCATGTCCCCACAACATGCCTTGTGATCGTGCACCTCTTGAATCCATGCGACATCCTAAATTTTCTTACTTGGATGCTTGGCACCACCAAGGATAATTCTTCTAGACTACACCTCTTCACCTAGATCATAGCCATACTCTGTTCTAGGCTACCGACAAGTCATACTCCTACTCTAGTGAAACTATTGTATACTTAGACATTCATTATCTTCTTTAACACTTAGTCATATATAAGCATAAATCCAAGAACATGAGAATATAAGAGAACAAAAATGAAATAGACAAGAGAAACATATATATATATAGTGCGAGCGACACAAACCATGCCTAATGCCCCACTAATTATTTCTTATTGCAAAACAACTACAACATGAGAACTACCATCTTGGTTTACAACTTTGGTAGAGTCAAATGACTCACCTCACCTCACCAAGAAAATCATGACCAAATATGTCACCACAAGACCCTCTATCGTAACCATCTCCACAACCACCAATAGTGCACCTCAAACGTTCCGTCACGCTCAGACTTGTTGTCTCTTAATTTTCACAGACTCCGCCTCTTCATTTCCACATACTTAATAGATTTCGGTTCTACCTCACACATGCTTCAAATAGACCTGTGTTTCCATCCTTAGCCAAAATATTCCCAAGAGAAGTTTTCCCAACTCTTTCCATCAAATTCCCCTCAAGGAAGTACAAGTCCTCCCATGTGGAGCAACTTGGCTCCTTGAGGGAGTTGCCTCCCTTCATCTGCCTTAGAATTGCAAAGCTCTCTTGTTCTCCTTTTCTTGCCAAAACTTTTCTCTCTTAGTTGTGGACCCTTTTTCTCTTATAGGCTCTCGAAATGTCACTATCGCGAACCATCACATCCTTTGGGGGTGTCGCACCCCTTTGCAAACCCATGTCCAAACAAATCTGACAGACTTTTCAATTACTTCCTAATTAACCTGGTGAACAACTGAAGAGTTGTGCATTTAATTATCATTTTAGGGTCGTATCTTACTTACAAATTATTGTCCACCATATATGAAAATAATAGTGTTGTTTTAGCTAAGGATTTGTATCACTTTTGATGTCACAAATTGAGGATTCAAGTTACTTAATTAAGTCACCAAATTACACTAGTAAATATCATACTTGCAGAAATTAAATCACACTTGCAGAATTGAAATAATACTTGCAGAAATTGAAATCACACTTTTTAGAAATTGAAATCACACTTGCAGAAATTGAAATCACACTTGTGAAAATTGAAATCACACTTATATAAATTGAAATAACACTTTACGGAAATTGAAATCACGCTTGCAGAAATTGAAATCACGCTTTGTGGAAATTGAAATCACACTTGTAGAAATTGAAATCATGCTTGTTGAAATTAAATTTATACTATGTTTTATTGGTGACTTGCTCAAGTAGAATGAAGGTCCTATCCTAATGTAACAATTACGTTTTTGCACATTGTTGGGCCATAATTTTGGGACCATTTTTGAGAACTGTGCAACGTGCAAAAAAGAAGGAAAGACAATTGGCACACTTTCAGGACCAACACGTGCAAAAGGAGGAAGATCGTTGGAAGTTGTTAGGAATTTTGGGTCCATTGATAAGGGCTAAGCCCTATTATAATTGTATAAATATATAAGGGTTTTGGGATAGAGAGTATTCAAAGAGTGAGAAAGTATGAGAGTATAAGAGTAAGAAGTGGTGAATGTATGCAAGGATAAAAGAGTGAAGAGCGACAGAGATAGATAGAGAGATATGAGAAAAACAAGGGCCTAATGTATGAGTGCAATGCACATATTTTGTAATGGATGATTTTGAATAATATAATAATAAGCCGGTCGTTGTGGACATAGCCCATCTTGGGTGAAACATGTTAACTATGGTGTCTATGTGTTTCTTGTTTTGTTTATTGTGCACATATGATATATGTTTGTTATTCTGAATATGTACATGTTATTATGTTTTTGTGCACGTGATATAAGGTATAATGAACTAATGCTAAGTACAATGGTTATGAGGACTGCCTCCCATCCCTTCATCACTATGGTAACCTGGTTATTTCAGTTCTTATAGATACCTTAGGTGAGACTTCACCTGCTTGTGGGTGATGCCGAAGGGCTAGTATTAGAGGGTTTTGTTAGTGAATTCATGTTGAACCCTGGGTATGCCCACTGTGTGCCAACAAATGGTTCTATTATCGGCACCGGGATCTACGATTAAGGGGAATGTGGAGGTCGATTAAGGAAGAGATCGATCAATGGTTAGAGGAAAATGAGCACGAATTTTCTAGAGATCAGAATAAGAACCCACAGATCAGCTCGGAGAAGTGGCTATAGAGGTATGCATTTACAGACTTACATGCATTTTTATTTGTTGTTTTCTCAATAGTTTTGGTTGAGTGGTTACAAAGGTTAGCTGAAAAGAACAGAACATTCCACACTATTGTTCCAAGGAGTTGGACCCTTGAGTTGATCCGCCAAGTTAATACCATAAGTAATCAGATCTTGCGCATAGTTGATTTCTGGATGGATAGTGTATTGGGGGGTTATATTATTGAGTTTTCTATAGATTATACCTAGTCATATAGTGTTGTTGAAAGATAGTTCTTTAAAGGTCTGTGTGAAATATATTTGAAATCATTGTCTACTTGGGTCGAGATGTTGTTGTGTGATAAGAATATGTTGTTGTTGTCTAGTTGGAATATGATCACCCTAGTATCTAGGCGCCTTCATGCACATAGAGACTATGGGTTGAACAGTGCATGATTTGAGTGTATAGAGATGAGGGATGCAAGAAAGAATGAATGAGGAACAAATGGACTGAGACTGCTGAGAGAAGAAGAATGTGCAATTGAAGAAGAGATTAGAGTATTGCACAGTGGAAAAATATTTCAGTACAATAAGAAGAGGATTGTGGTTGATAGAGAAGAGAATCACAATGTCATTGAGGAAAGAGACACTAGTGTAGTACTCAAGATTGAAGGAATACCACACACAAAAATAAAGGAAAAGCAAAGTGATCATCATATCAGTCCAACATAATGAGATCTATTACATACCACTCAATCCAAACTCTATATTGAACCTATGACCTCGTGTGCATCTTCGAGGTCTAAACATTTCTCATGAACACTTGTAGTTAGTGAAGGAAGAAAGGATAATAGTAAAGGTAGTTAGAGTAGTGGAAGTAGTGTGACAACCCAGAATCTGTTAGTGACACCATGGAAGAATACTACACAATACAAAATGACGAGGGTATACCCCACTTTGAGAATGTTTGTCTTCCATGGGGAAGGAACAAAATCTATGGAACAACAATTATTTGTATGTGAAGCAATATGGACCACGAATCAGGTCTAGGATGATGATACCAAAATCGCAAAGTTAGTGACAAAATTCAGAGACTGCGCGTTACTCTGGTATATGAAGTATCAGTCCACTACGCCAACGGGACAAGCCAGAACATTGGTAGACATAAGGAAATCCTTGTTAAAATAATTCCATAAATAGAAGTCTGGCTCGCAGTGTACTACAGAACTAAAAGAGATCAAGCAATTGCATAATGAATCAATAATGGATTTTTACTAGAGATTCAAGATATTGATGGATCGATTGACCTTCCATATTCCAGATGAGAAACATAGATAATGGTTCATTGCAGGATTGTTACCACATATACAATGCCCATTGACGCAACATAATATTATGTCACAGTTAGAAGTGATATAGATTTCCATCAAGTTGGAAGCATCTTATGTAGGAGAGAATGGCACATGGATGGCTCAAGTTCAGTTGCGGTTAGCAACATTGACAATTCAGTTACAAGAGCTTGCTAAAGGGAAGGAAAAACATGAAGAAGTATGCTTTGTTACACACATAAAGGAAGGTCATCATAAGAATGAGTGTCCAAACTTTAAAGATTATTTGGCTACATGAGCTTCGAATCCCTTGGCCATAGGAGGAGGGGTATGGTGTGAGATATGCAGAATGATGGGTCATCATCCAACCACTTGTCCCTTGATGCAGAAATACCAGAGTACTTCCAATAAATTATTTTGTAATATTTGTAAGTCAGTAGGACATGATGAAAAGGATTTTCGCGCACTTGATATCATGAGAGAACACACCGTAGATTCATATAGAGTTCAAGGGGAAGATAAATTGGAAGGAGGGGTGCCACAATATAATACTCTGAGGGGATAGAATCAAGGAGGAAGAGGAGGATTCCGAGGTTAGGGAAGAGGAGGATTTGATAGAGGAAGAGTATCGATTATTTGTTATAAAAGTAACCATCCTGGGCATTTGGTGCGATATCATTCAAACCCTTGTACAAAGTGCACATACTGTAGACAACTGGATCATGCGACGAAAGACTTTCCTTAATTGATCTCAAAGTGGTAGGAAAAGAGGATTCATAATGTGCAAATGATAGCAGTGGAAGAGCATGATGATCGACCTAAGGTAGCAACAATTATGCATGCAGGAGAAAGAACATAAGTTAATGTGAAAGAAAAAGGAATTCAGACTCACCAGTGGGTTAGGAAAGCAACATAACCTCCTCCATCATTTGACCCATGGAAGGAGAGAGACACATATAAGAAAGAAAGAAAGGAGATGCTAGAAACTAAATGGGTAGCATCAACTTCGTAACCTGTGTATGACAGGACACCTGCGTATGACATGCCTCCAGTCTATGATCACTCGACGATGAAAAGGACAATTGAGAAGGTAAGTACTCTAAAAAATTTATTAAATATTTTCTTAGAACTAATGAAGGATGAAACTACATTGAATGCATTGTGCGGGATGATCGACCAGTGCGTGCAAGATAAAGAAGAACTTGGTGGGCACTGAGCAGTTAACCAAGTATAGTGTAAGGAAATGATGAATATGGAATTCCTACTTAATTCTCAGGTAGGAGACTATGATATGGGATCTGATGTGAATGTCACTCCAAAGCAGACAGGGGAAATGATGGGAAAACCAAAGTTGATCTGGTCACCATGTCAGTTGAGGCTAGCAAATCAACACAAGATTGTTCTGATTGGAAGACAAATAGGGGTGAATTTTAACATCGATGGAGTGTGCAACACATTATATTTTGAAGTAATCGAGATAGTGGATGGTAGTAAACCTTATCAAACGTTACTTGGACTTGATTGGGATTTCGATAACTAGACCATTATTGATTTGAGAAAGAGACAAATGATATTTGAAGTAGTAGACATGAGAGTTACTACGCCATTAGATCCCATAGAAGGAAGGTGATATGTGGAACCGACAAGGGGAAAATAACTTGATAACCTTTACAACATGACCACACAGATGGATGACTATATTAATACTACTACTGAGGGTGTACTCATTTGGTGAAGTATTAGTTCTTGCATGTCAGATTCAGAAGAAGCCCTGGAACATTGGAAACATAGATTACATGAAGTATCTACAAGGAGATGTGCTCATATCACCTGCACATTGTGTTGGATTGGAACTGAGGAATGTGATCCCCTGAAGTATGATGGACTAACATATGTAGATAATTTTGTAAAATAATTTGAATTGTAGATATCATATCAACAAATACTGTTAGCTTTAGATATTGCGCTAAAAGCGACTCCTGTAAGATGGTGTGTTTCACATAAGAATAGAATAGAGAATTGGAAGCAATGTATAAGGCTGTTACAGGTTAGGTTTGGAACATAAACTGAATAAACTACACATGAGTATATTGGGTTGAGTTGTCTTACAGATCATCTTACACATTGCACTGTTGGATATGTGTTATATACTTTACACAAATAGAACAAGTGTTTACATTGTGCCAAACTTGTAGCGGGGTAAGAGGGGGGGTTGCAGGAGTTCGGGGGGAAACACCCCCGAAAATTTATTTTTCCTCGATTTTTATGTCCATTTATGGGATGTTTTTTGGCACTTGGTTTTTTCATCGGTGGTTTTCTATTTCTGATTAAGGAGTTAGTGTTATTGACTAATCCAAGTCATTGGATTAGGGTTTTGGATGTCGTTGGCTCCTATATGTATATTGTATTGTAAATAATGTATGATGTGAATGAATATAGAATATGGTATGATGTGAATGAATATAGAATATGTTGGTTTTCCCGGTTTGGGTTTCGAATGGAAAAATATTTATGTAATGTGTGTATTTTCCATTGTATCTTTTATGTTCTTTTATTGAAAATCAATTTGCAGTAAAATATTGTACAAGGTTAAAATATACATTTGGTATCAGAGAAATTATTGGCTTCAAGGGGATGCCTTTGTGGTCAGGGGTTTGGCTCAGGACTGTGATAAACCTTATTATAGTGGGAGATCTGTGGTATTGATTCTTTAAGTGAAGAGAAATGGAAAGAAATTCAAAAATAGAGATAGAGAAATTTAATGGGAAAAGTTTTGATCTATGGAAGTTCAAGATGGAAGATTTGTTGGTAGACAGAGATCAATGGGTCACGGTGGATCCAGGTATTGCACCTACATGACCGTCATCATATGATTGGAAAAATTTGGATCGGAAGGAAAAGAGAATAATTTGATTATGTCTCTCAGATTCGGTATTATTGAATGTGTCAGGGGAAGCTACAACCAAGGAGTTATGGGATAAGTTGGGGAACTTGTATCAGTCTAAGTCCCTGGTAAATAATTTTTTTCCACGAAATTTTTTGTAAAACTTGAGGATGAGAGATGTAGAGTCAGTGACAAAGCATCTGAACACTTTCAATACTGTGGTAAGCCAGTTGGTATCTATTGAGATTAAAATTTCAGATGAAGATAAGTGTATTAGTTTACTGTGCTCTTTAACATACTCATGGGATAGTCTGGTTGTGGCCATAGGTTGTAATACAACTATCTTGAGTTTCAATGATGTGGTCTCTTCCTTGTTATTGGAGGAGATGAGACAGAAGAACATGGAAGGATAGAGAACAGATGCATTATTTGTAAGAGGATGCTTTGAGGAAAGAAATATATCTAAGTCCTCAAGTGGGAGATCTAATTCTAAGTCTAGATCTAAATCTCCTGGAAAGTTTGTAAAGCTATGCCGGAGATGTGGAAAAGAAGGGCACTTCAAGGAGAAATGTAGATCCAAAAGTGTTAAGAAAATGAAGGGATATGAAGGTGCTCCCTCTACAGAGGAAAAGACCTCCAAGGAAGAAGGAGGATATGTGTACTTGGATTCTTCAAGCACACATGCAGATCATGAGGCATGGCTAGTTGACTTAGGTGAATCTTTTCATATGACTCCCCATAGGGAGTGGTTCTGTGCATATGAAATGTATGATAGAGGTAATGTTTTCCTAGGTGATGACTTGACAACCAGAATCATAGGATGAGGTAAAATCAAGTTGAGTATCATATATGGAAGGATTAGAACACTTCTTGGTGTTCTAAACATCCCAGGATTGGCCAAAAATTTGATTTCTGTAAGAAAAATGGACGATGCAGGGGTAAAAAAAGTATTTGAAAAGGAAACCTGCAGGATGGTTTGAGGAGCAATGGTGTTGATGAAGGGAGTTTGGATTGGAACGTTGTATAAGCTGCAAGGAAGTACTATTAGTAATGGGTGTAATAGTTCCATTGTTCCTGATAT
>CBVK0101468085.1:346-10640 GCA_900067695.1 Picea abies | reverse complement strand
TTAAGAACAACTTGGGATAGGATTGAAGGATTTACAATAGTGACAGAATAGGAGAAGGAAGGAGGCATTATAGCCTATCCCCCCTTAATGAAAACTTCCTAAACTCCTAACATAGATCGAAGTTTGGAAAATTTTGCTTCTATAAGAGACTTTGTGAAAATGTCTACAACTTGATCTTCTGTAGGGAAAAATAACACTTCAATAACTTGATCATGAATGATCTTTTTTATGAAGTGCATGTGTAGCTCGATGTGCTTGCTGCACTGATGTTGAACTGGATCTTTGGAGAGCTTGATGGAACTCTGATTTTCGCACCAAAGGCTGGTCGGATGTTGCTGCTGGAATCCAAACTATGAAAGGATCTGTCGAAGCTGGTCGGATGTTGCTGCTGGAATCCAAACTATGAAAGGATCTGTCGAAGCCACAAGGCTTCTTGACTTACATTTATCGCTGCTCGATACTCTGCTTCTTTTGAAGAAAGTGAAATAGGTTTTTGTTTCTTACAGGCCCAAGTGATAGGTCCTGAACCAAGGTTGAAAACATAACCTGCAGTAGACTTCCTCTCATCAGGGTCGCTGACCCAATTTGAATCAGTGAAACCAACCAATAAAGAAGTCCCCCATGAACTGTAATGTATCTTGAACTGAATTGTACCCTAGACATACCGAAGTATCCTTTTGGTTGCTTTCCAATGGATTTCATGGGGTGTTTTCATATACCGTGCAACAATACCAAAAACAAAGGAATTATCATGATGAGTATGAGTCAAGTATAACGACACACTAAGAAACACACTTTTACCTAATGACACATTAGACCAAGTAGATCTTAACTAACTCCTAACTATCTAAATATCCTAACATCCCCCCTTAAGAACAACTTGGGATACCTAACTATCTAAATATCCTAACATCCCCCCTTAAGAACAACTTGGGATAGTATTGAAGGATTTACAATAGTGACAAAATAGGAGAAGGAAGGAATAATTAGAGCCTATCCCCCCTTAATGACAACTTCCTAAGCTCCTAACATAGATCGAAGTTTGGAAAATTTCACTTCTGTAAGAGACTTTGTGAAAATGTCTGCAACTTGATCTTCTGTAGGGAAATATAACACTTCAATAACTTGATCATGAATGAAATTTTTGATGAAGTGCATGTGTAGCTCGATGTTCTTGCTGCACTGATGTTGAACTGGGTCTTTGGGGAGCTTTATGATACTCTGATTGTCGCACCAAAAGCTGGTCAAATGTTGCTACTGGAATCCAAACTCTGAAAGGATTTGTCGAAGCCACAAGGCTTCCTGACTTGCATTTATCGTTGTTCAATACTCTACTTCTTCTGAAGAAAGTGAAATATCATGTTGTTTCTTGCAGGCCCAAGTGAAAGGTCCTTAACCAAGGCTAAAAACATAAACTGCAATAGACTTCCTCTCATTAGGGTCGTCAGCCCAATCTGAATTAGTGAAACCAACCAATAAAGGAGTGCCCCTTGAACTGTAATGTATCCCAAACTGAACTATACCCCAAACATACCAAAGTATCCTTTTGGCTTCTTTCCAATGGATTTCATGGGGTGTTTGCATATACCGGGAAACGAGGCCAACAACAAAGGAAAGATCATGATGGGTATGAGTCAAGTATAAGAGGCTACCAACTAACTGATGGTACATGGTGGCATCAACTTTGGGAGAAGTACAAGTGGCAGCTAGCTTGACTCCAGACTGGAAGGGAAAAGGGGCTGGTTTACAATCATCCATGTGAAAGCGACGAAGAAGGTCACAAGAATACTTAGACTGGGAAAGAAAAATTCCTTCATTGGTTTGCAAAACTTGGAGGCCAAGGAAATAGTGCAAAAAACCTAAGTTTGTCATTTCAAATTTCTTCTTAAGGTTGGTTTTCGCATGGTTTAAAATTTTTTAGTCACTACCAGTAAGGATAAGGTCATCAACATAAAGAAAAAGGATTATGGGATGATTTACTTCTTTCTTGGTATAGGCATTAGAATCATAATGACACCTAGAGAATCCGGTGTCAATAAGAAAGTTGTCCATTTTGGCATACCAAGCTTTGGGAGCTTGCTTAAGACCATAAATAGATATATTAAGGAGACAAACAAGGCTAGAGTCATTCTGGACATAGCCAGGAGGTTGTTCCATGTATATTTCTTCTTGCAAATCTCCATGCAAGAAGATATATTTGTCATCCATTTGATGGACTTGCCATTTAGGTGGGGCAACAAGGGAAAGAAAAAGGCAGATGGAATTCATTTTGGCTATAGGGGCAAAGGTTTCATTATAGTCAATTCCTTCAACTTGGGAAAATCCTTTGGCAACTAATCAAGCCTTGTGTCTTTCAACACTTCCATTTGATGCATAATTAGACCCATTTACATTTGAAATTTTTTCTTCCTTTTGGAAGAGGTACAAGATCCCAAGTATCGTTTTCCATTAAAGAACAATACTCTTCATTCATTGTTGTATCCCAATTTGGATGACCTGAAGCTTCTGCAAATGTCTCTAGATCACGAGTCTCTGAAACTTGAGCCAAAAGAGAAGAGACTCGTTGGAACTGTGAACATGTACGACATTGATCTGAAGGATCACCGACAAGATCACCAACTGCTTCTCGTGTTGAACGAACCCATCTAAGAAGCGGTGGAGTTGGTGCTGGTTCAGGTTCAAAGGAATCATTTGAAGGAAGGTGAGTAGGCGAAGGTGGATTTTCATCCTCATTATCATCATCTAAAGAAAAAAATAGAATAGGAATAGAAGAAGAGACAAATGCCGAAGATGACTCGCAGGCCGAAAAAGGCACAATCACCGAATTAGACTCACAGGCCAAGAGATTTTCATCAAATTTAACATCTCTTCTAATAATAATTTAATTACAATGTGTTTGAAGAAATTTATAACCTTTGACATCTTCAGAATAACCAACAAATATACACTTCTCACTTTTAGGTTGCAATGCTTTTCTTTTCTCATTAAGAATGTGAGCCCATGCTATACTGCCAAATACACAAAAGTGACTTACATATGGTTTAATTTTAGTCCAATCTTCTTCTGATGTTATATTTTTAAGAGCCTTTGTGGGAGTGTGATTTACTATGTAATTTTTAGAGGTTATTACTTCCGCCCTATACTTTAGACTTAATCCCTTAGATTGGATCATACAATTAGCCATTTCTTTTAATGTGCGGTTCTTTCTCTCAGAAACACCATTTTGTTGTGGTGTATATGGAACAATGTGTCGCATTTGGATGCTCTGTGTAGTGCAGTAAATTGTAAAATTATTGTTCACATATTCACCTCCATTATCTGTTCTTAACTTTTGAATTTGATGTCCATATTTCTTTTCTACAAGGACTTTGTAGGCCAAAAACTTGTCAAAAACTTCGCTCTTAAGTTTTAAGAAGTAAACCCAAGTACGTCTGGAAAAGTCATCAATGAAAATTAAGAAATACTTGCACCTAGAAAAAGAAGGAGAAGAAAGTGGACCACACAAATCACTGTGAACAAGCTGCAAAGGGCCCGAGGCATGCCAAGAGGCACATTTGTCAAAACTGTCCCGATGATGTTTGCCGAGAACACAACCGACACAAACACCATATCTACATGAACCAAGAGGAAGACCAGTCACCATCTGTTGATTACATTGTTGCTGCAATGAGAGATAGTTTAGATGACCAAACCGCTTATGCCAAAGTTTTCTCAAGTCATCGCTATGAGAAACAAAAACCAATGAAAAATATGATGACCCAAAGTTGTCAAACTTGTACAACCTGGTAATATCATCAACAATTCTAGTTGCATGGATATTCTTAGGATATTCAAATCCTTGATTATAACTTGGTGAGGTGAAAACTCTATGGTTTTACCTTCACCTGAATGAGTGATTTGATATACTGATAGAAGGTTACAAGAAAGACTTGGAACACATAATACATCATTGAAATGACCATTATCTACTTGAACTGTTCCAGATCCTACAACACTAAGAGATCTTTCATCACCAACAAATATTTTCTTGGTGTTACATTCATTTAGAGCAGAAAATATGTCTTTATCCTTAGTCATATGATAAGATGATCCAAAATCAATAAGCCACTCATCAGAAGAAGAAGTAGAATTTGTATTAAAGGAGAAACCAGAAGCAGAAAGTGCATGTCCATGAGAAGAAGAAGAAGAAGTAGAATCAATACTGATGTTGTGCTTCTTCATCGTTGCTTCTAAAGCTACCATCTTCTTGAAGCATTTGGACTCATTAAGACCATCTTTATCACAAAAGTTGCAATGTATGTCAGTCTTCTTATTTTTATATTTTGCTCCTTTGTCACCATTAGGAGATGAAGTTGTTTGAGCGGGTTTGGGACCCTTATATTACTTGTTGTTGTAGCGAGGATGTTGCTTCTTGTGATTCTTGGGTTTATTTTTTTGTTGGGAAACTAAGGCTTTGTTGGAGGTACCTGTAGTGTTGATCACTCCAAGTTGTACAAGATTATCTTACTCTCTAATCAAATCAACACAAAAGGACTCAAGTGTGGTTTTTTTATAAGCTGTCCCTAAAGCCTCTCTCATGGCATAAAATGTAGATACAAACACAAAATATGCACTACCTAGCTTAGAGAGAATAAGATAGATGCAACACACTTCCTCCATTTTTATCTCACATTCTTCACATAAAATTCTGAGTGTTTTAAACTTAGATAGATAGTCTCCAATGCAAGAAAAATCACTTGGATTTAAAGTCAGTACTTGATTTTCTAATTGTTGTGCTTGAATCATATTTATTTTACCAAACACAGTTTCAATCTTTTCCCAAGATTTATCAAGGTCATCAATTTCTTTAAGGTGGAACCTTAAATCAGGAGAGATGAACATTCTGATTAGTCCACGTGCCTCACCACTGCTATTAGCCCATTTGAATTTCTTATCAACATCATTGGGTTCTTTTTCCTTTCCCAAGGTAATTTGATACAAGCCTTAATAAATCTTCGATATGAGATTTCCACTGGAAGTAGTTGGTACTAGTAAGCAAAATATTACTGGAAGAATCCATATTAAATATGTAGATAATATGGATTTAAAAACTGAAAATGATGATCTGGATGAAAATATCTCGAAAAATTATGCAGTTTTAAAAAACGACACTAAAAACAAACTTCGGATGTGAAAGTTATGCCATTTAAAAAAAATGCATAAATGGTAACCAAAGGACCACGTGGTGGTGTAAGTTGCTTTATGAAGTGACCCACTTTTATAAAGAGAAGTGGGGATCACTTTTACAATGAAGTTGCTTTATAAAAGAAAAATTGCATGCAAAATAAATAACTTTAAAATAAAATATTAAAACTACTTATACTGATTCACTTTTATACTTGAAGTGAAATACACTTTACAATTTGATCATGAACTTTTTCAAAAAAAGTAACAAAAAGAGAGACTTGAACTCAAGACCTCTTACTTAATAAGACAACTTTTAACCAAATAGTCTATCAAAACATATTGTATTGTTTAGAAAGGGGATTGTGGGTGTTGTTGTTGTCTTGGAGAGCGTGCTAAAAAAAACTCTTTTCACACAAGAAAACAATTTCGCTTCTCGATGACAACAAGGGTTAGATCTCGGTTAGCTTACCCGGAAGATGCACCTTTTCCTATAGGTTTATGATTTTCCAAGATCGCATAAGGTGCGGGGAAAAGAGCATACGCAGATCTAAAAGAGTAGCAACCCGAAAACAAATAATATAAAACCGAAATAATACTCTGCAAAAATTTTGAAAAATGTGTATTTAGGCTTTATACCTTCGGATCTGACTGAAATGGCCGTATTTTGGGAAAATAGAAACCTTTTCGTGTAAAACAAAAAAGTGTTCCTGATTGAAACGAGTGCTACAGACGCAATGAAATAGTCCTCTCATCCTAGAAATGTACAGAAATGAAAGAAAATGGATATGAGGAAACTCGACTTCACGATCTCGATCTACAACAAGAGCAGGTCTTCAAACATGCTCTAATACCATGTTAGAAAACACATGTATTCCAACATAGGACAAACACCTTCATTAACCACTCACACAACCAGATCAAATATCAACACATTGATGTTTTGACATGGTAAAACCCCTACGAGGAAACATCCTTGACCCCAACCAACGCGACCACTCAGAGCAGTTTATTAATGCAAAAGAAAAAGATTACAAAGAGATTTTACAAGATAGTTTCTCACAATCGATCATCGACAAATGACCCTCCATGCTCTTTAAATAGAGATCATGGACCAATTGGGTGTTAAGCCACATATCATTGGCCATTAAGATCGAGGAGAATATGAACCGTCAGATCACTCTATGTCAGGAACATATCATGACCGTCAGATTTCCTAACTACAAATCCATACTAATGCATACTAACGAAACACACTAAGAAACACACTTTTACCTAACGACACATTAAGCCAAGTATATCTTAACTAACTCCTAAGTGTCTAAATATATTAACAAGTCTCAGGGGAAATTCGAGAGAACCACAAAAGAAAGGCTACCCAGGAAACAATCGCTAAATAATTCATGTCAAAAAACCAAATTTCAGAATCTTCAGGAAGCGTTGTACTTAGACCCTTAATAGACTCGATCCAAGGACTGAACCTGTCGTCATCCTGACGATTCCATGCTGCTTTAGGACTACGACATGCTCGACCCATCTGTTTTAGAGGATTTAACAGTATGTTACCCACGAACTCGGCTAGACAGATGATAAAAACATCCCACGCCATGATGAAGTGTTCATGCCAATTCCCGTTAACACTATTTAAACCAGGCTGCTAAAGAGATCGTGTCATTACTCCTGCCAGCTGTCGCCTCTACCTATCGGGACTCATCTTGGAGCTCCAAGTGTCCTCTGCCATCCCCTTAGTGTGGTGGCTCCTGGTCTTATGAGCGGAAATTATACTAGGGGGGTTAATCCTTCCTCATCCACCACACCTAAGGTTTCGAGTGGTTTCCCGATGGACAAATTGGCCATTTTGTCTGCTTCAACATTATTGCATCTAAGGACGTGGAAGAACTTGGTCTTTAGAGTCCTCGTGGAAAGGTGAATTCTGTCTATTACCCTTTTTAGACTCAATTTTTTTGGCTCGAAGCCCTAGATCACCATTCTTATGATAGTCTTGAAATCTCCTACTATGTTCAAATTTTGAATTTGTTTATGATTTGCCAGTTGAAGACCTTTTAAAAGGACATAAGCCTTTGCTTTATTATTTGTGTCCTTCCCTAAATTCCAGTAATAATTCAAGATTCTTTTTCCTTCGGGTTCAAAGATAACCTCCTCCTCACCTGCCTCCCTTAACCTAGCATATTTTATACAGACAAAAAAATAACATTAACAATCAATGATAAAGTTATAAGCCATGAACTAAAAAATAAATTTTAAATAATCCAAGGATCATTTAAGGTTAAATTAATATTTGTAAACATTTCATAATAACTAACATCCTTTTTCTAACCAACTCTATGAACTATTGGGATTTTTTCCATAAAGTTTTTTTGCTAATTTGTCAAATGTGAATTCATCTCCACATTCTCTTGCTTAGTCTCTCTTGTAATTCTCATCAAATAAATCACTCCCAACATTTTTACTTATCTACGGGCTTCATATTTCTTTCCTCATTTAGGTTTTTTACATTCTTAATTTTGTGTGGATTCCTTCCCGAACTTACTTGAGATGACATCCCATCTCTTTTTTAGCTACTTTTGATGACCACTTATCTCCATACTCTGCTACAATGCCTTTGTTCTTCATGGTGTGGGGAGTTGCTCTCCAATATTACGTCTCTTATTTGTTAGTGAATTAGTTAATTTCCTTAACTTGTTAAAAAACCATGCCCCGACTACATCATAGAATATGTCTCCAACACTATCAAATATTGTTTGTGTTCCCAAAGTCCCCATTAAAGAATAACAATATATTGGATCATCACTTATAACATTGACATGTCTAATTTTTCGTTTAAATATATTTAAAATAAGACAAATATATGGGGAAAATAATTAGTATCATAAATAATAAATTCAAATCAACATATATCACATTTTCTATTCTAAAGCTACATTGTGTGTGGTTTGTTTTTTACTCGTTTTCCACATGAAATTAATTTTTGGCAAACACAACATTTTCCATGTTCTACATATTAACATGGTTAAAACAAATAAAGTTATTTCATAAATTAAAAAAAATTGAATATGAAAATGCATATAAATTGAAATCTAATGTAAGATTGAAGATAACATGTTCAAAATAAAGTTATTTTATAAATTAAAAAAAATTGAATATGAAAATGCATATAAATTGAAATCTAATGTAAGATTGAAGATAACATGTTCAAATTAAAGTTATTTCATAAATTTAAAAAAAATGAATATGAAAATGCATATAAATTGAAATCTAATGTAAGATTGAAGATAACATGTTCAAATTAACATAGTTAAAATAATTAAAGTTATTTTGAATAAATTAAAAAAAAAATATGAAAATGCATATAAATTGAAATCTAATATAAATTCGAAGATAATATGTTTAAATTAACATGGTTAAAACAAATAAAGTTATTTCATAAATTAAAAAAAATGAATATGAAAATGCATATAAATTGAAATCTAATGTAAGTTTGAAGATAACATGTTCAAAGCATTTCTAGTAAACTTGTTTGAAGATGTGTTTCCCCAAAAAACTTGTTTGAGGCTTCAACATTATCTGATTACTCGTGTTAAACCATGAAATTATAATAAATTCACGAAAGAAAGAGAAACTCAAAGACCAATGCATCTTGCAAATTTATTTTTCTGAAGTATTAGTACATAAAATATTTTTTTAATGAAATGTTTCATAATCCTATTAAAACACAAAATGAGAGTACATGCATTTTATACAGAAAAAGAATGTGAAAAAACCACAAAAAAAGTTTGTAAACATTGCAATTTCATTGACCATATGTGTCTTTGCTATACATAAGCTTTTTATGAGTGCACTTTAATAGGTCTAGTTGTTTGTAGTGTTTTTCTTGTTCAAGATCCTTTTAATTAGTTCTTTGAACCTCTTGATATTCAAGATCATACAAAATAAAGGCACATTAGAGAATTTTTGAGGTAAAAAATGGATCTCAAAACAAAAAATGTCCTATCAACATCAACTTTAAAAGAATCAATAAATTTAAGATGATGATGTCAACCATATGGATAAATAGTTTTGGAGAGAAAGAAAAAAACTATGTTTTTATTGTATTTTAAACTTATCTTGTTATAGGTCTACTCAAATTTCAAGTGTAAGCACTCATGATTAAAAAAATTAAATTTCCTTCTTTTCTTTTGAAAAATCATGGTTCTTATAACTTCCATTTTAAATATCAAAATTTATCTTGTGATTGCAACATCTCTTGGGTTCCTAGGAAAAACTATGTCTATACACAAACACCATAATTTTACATTGGTATTTTTTTTAATTATTATTATTTTTACAAATTTTAAATTGTTTGACCATGTCTAGAAGTTCATTAATTTCACTACTGCAAGTTATCAATAATACGTATTAAAAATACAGTAAAAAAAAGGGATAAATAAAAATAAAGTAAAACCCAAGCCAAAGAAACTAATGATCGAACCACAATGCAATTCATCCTATAATTTCAACTCACTTAAAGATTAAGAATAAAATAAAAAGGTGAGGTTCGTATTTGACAAACTCTGACGGAAGATTCCAGGAACTGGTTCTAGGGTTACAACTTCAACAATGAGAAGAATGGTGATCAGAGGGGGAGGGAGAAGGACTCCCTCCTACAAGTAGGTCACTAGTACATATTGGAAAAATTTTGACATTCTATTTGCGACGTTATGGACAAAATTGGCCATACTGTTGAAAAATAGAGGAAATTTTAATTCTTTTGCCCGATAACACCGCTCTTACGACCTACTACAAACACATGTCGCTCTTGCAACAAAGGTAGGAAGACGTCACTCTTGCGACAACATTGCATTTTTGTCTCTCTTGCGACGTTGGTAAAATATTCGTCGCACTTGCGACATTACGGAAACTAGGTTTTCCCCATCCCAACAGTCACCTAGTATTTGACCAAGTCAACTTTGACTTGGTCAACTATTGTCGGAATTGCAACGTTATAAAATCTATAAATATGTTGCATTTTACAGATGTTGAATCAAGTTTGCTATAATAACGACACTTCAAAAAGGGTATAAGCCGATCTTCTTGGCAAACAAAAAACATGTTTTTTTTTTTTTTTTTTTTG
>CBVK0101468081.1:0-12816 GCA_900067695.1 Picea abies | reverse complement strand
TCAATGTATTCGGATGTAATAAAGGTCAATATTAATAAGGCCTTTCAATAAAATAAAATAAGGCGGATGTAAGAAGACCTAATAGAAGCTTCCGCTTCTAGAAGGATCTTCCTCTATATGTTTCTCTTAATAGACATATTTAGTATAAATAAGGGTCGAGCGTATGAAAACCCTGGCTGGAAGATTATTGTAACAGAGCGTTGCTCGATTGGAGGATGCCCCCTCGAAGAGGCCTGTGAACATTGCTTTCTGAATCAAAGTGTTATTTCTATTGCTATTCTTCTATCATTTATGTGTTATTGTGAAGATTATGCTGGATATTTTACTGTTATTCTGCCATTTCTAGCATTTTATTTCTGTTCTGCATATTTTATATATCTGGTATCTTGCAACAAGAGTGTTGTTGATCCCAACCTATACTACCACATCGTTGGTGACGAGTCCCTGATTTTGGTCCTATACGTTGATGACCTATTCCTCACCGGTTCAGAAAGTCTTATTGTTGAATGCAAGCGTACATTGACTTCTGAATTCGAGATGAAGGACCTTGGTATGATGCACTACTTCTTTGGACTAGAAGTGTGGCAGAGGACTGATGAGATTTTACTGAGTCAAGGAAAATATACAGTTGAAATATTGAAGAAATTCGAGATGACAGACTGCAGATCCATGCCTACACCGATGGTGATGAATCTGAAGAAGATGAACGAGGTTGATCCACATCTTTACAGATAGCTGATTGGATCATTGATGTATCTGGTTAAAACCAGACCTGATATATGATATGCAGTGAGTGTACTCAGTCAGTTTACGATTCAGTCGAGACAGACACACTGGATAGCAGCGAAGCATGTGTTCAGATATCTACGAGGCACAGTTGGTTATGGCATGAGATATGCCTCTGGTATAGACATGAGATTGTAGGGATATGCCAATGCAGAATGGGCAGGGAGCGCAGTGGACCGGAAGAGTAAATCCAATTGTTGTTTTACTTTGAGATCTGCCATGGTTTCCCGACGCAGCAAGAAACAGACTTATGTGGCTTTGAGTACCGCAAAAGCAGAGTACATTGCATTAAGTGTGGTAGTCTTCGAAGCAGTGTGGCTTCGAAAGCTCCTTGCAAGCTTATTTGGTCATGAGAAGGATTCCACCATTATCCATTGCGATAACCAGAGTTGTGTGAAGCTCTCAGAGAATCATGTGTTTCACGATAAATCTGAACACATTGAGATCAAATACCATTACATCGGAGATATGGTGCAAAGGAAAGCAATTCATGTGCAGTACCTTTCTACACACGAGCAAGTTGCAGATGTCTTCACCAAACCCCTTGCCAGGACAAAGTTCGAGTACTTCCGTGAGAGACTTGGCCCGGTGGAGAATGCCTCCCTAGTTGAGAGGGAGTGTTGTTGATTGCGGCTTCATGTGACATTCTCCAGGTCGTTCTCCTCTGGACTGAGTTGAGACGATCTATGAGAGAGCCCATGTGATGGGTGTGTCATACTGCTCTGGACTGAGTTGAGATGACGTGTGGTCTCTTGTCGTGCTCCTCTGGACTGAGTTGAGACGACTTGAGATGATCTCCTGTCAGACTCATATGGACTTAGTTGAGTTGACTTGAGATGGATCTCCAGATGGTACTCCTATGGACTTAGTTGAGTTGATCTGTTGAGAGTGACGTCATTGTGGATGAGCACAGGTGGGCGTGTCCCTAGTGGCTGAGCACTAGAGGATGTGTGGATCCCTTGCTATATTGTCTGAGAGTAAGATTTATTGTAACCCTAATTTGTGTTGTAAAGGGTACAAGTCGGCCCCACCATGTAAAAGATAATCAATATTGTGTAAAGATTAATTATATTTCTGAGTTGTACAGGTTAGCCCCATTGTGCCAATAGACACACCTATTGTTGTGTTAGGTCTTGTATATATTAGTGAGTAGATCCCCATTGTGGATCACACACACACACTTCATTGTAACCTTCTCTTAAGCTACTTATACGGCTGAAGTGCGCACATCTCTTAGGCGCAAGTTTCTAGGTCAAAGGAGCACCCTCTTGTGTGCTCTAGGGTTTATGGTGTGGGGGTTCTTCTCTTGACTCTAAAGCAAAGGATTGTTGGGTTTTTCCCTTGATTGAGAAGGGTTTTCCCAAGATAAACTCTAGTGTTCTTGTGCATGGTTATTATTCTTGTGATCTTGGTTACTGCAGCACTTGTGTATGGTATTGTTGCATTGTTTATGGTTCAAGTACATGCTAAATTGAAATAAACCACATGTGATGAGCTAACCATTAAAATTCAACACTTATGACCTTGTTTTATTTTAGCCTCCCTCACCTACTTTATAAATAAAGGGAGGAGAGAGCTATTGTATTCATTATCATCGGCATACTCTATTCTTTGTATTGTCTTGGAGAAGTCTTGTAGGGAGCAAGATGCTATGATTCATGAGGAATCCCTCGAAAAATGATGTTAGGGATCATCGGGAAACCTTAGGAGAAGACAAGGGGGGAGAGAGAGAAGTGTCTTGGATGTTCTTGGAAAGATTGCTCTCATGTGACGCTAGGGTTTGTGCCATGCATGTAAACCCTAGAGAAGAACATGAGGGGATTTGTGTATGGATGAGTATGAATGATATGCTTAAAGATAACATCTCTTTTGTAGATGGAACTTAGTTCTATTTGAGCTTAAATGATGGAAATGAAAATTCATGAAAAATTGATTTTGAGTTCTTGTTAACTAATAAGAATGTGTACTTTAGATTCTCTCTAAATGAGAAATTGAACAAGGGTGAGATCCCACTCTTGGTGAATTAGGGTGCTACATTTGTAAGGCAACATGGATGATTGTATTGCATGCGAAATGCAAAGGATAGCGTGTTTTTGGGTATTTGTACTCTAGAGGCATGATTGTATGGGTAGCCAGTGGTCCTGGCAGAAGCTTGTAAGCTTATGAAAAGAAAATAATAATAATAATAAAGTCCCCATGCAATTGGGAATTGTTGAAGCTTAGCTTCAAGTTGGAAATGTCCCCTGTAATAACCTAAAACTTATGTGAATAAAGAAGAGGATTCATGATCTTGTGGAGTTTATTGTTTTTGTAAGTTGCTTGAAGTCTTTGCATGTGTATTAAGATCAAGAAATAAGGCATGAAACAACAAAAGTAATTAAGATTAATAGTCGAAAATCATAGATGATTTATAGTTGAAAAGTAGGTTGATTTATAATTTGTTTGTGGCTTAGTCAATTCAATATTGTTATAGAAGGAAGATATCTACTCATATTGTGTGAAGTAACAAGAAGAAGATGTAATAGTTGAGGCTTGGAATGTGATATCTCTTATAAGGATTTATATCTTGATATGATATGGTTAACTGTATGCTTCATTTTAGTAGGGTGTGTTGATTTTTATGTCAAACTTGTCTACTATGACATGGCTATGCTTGTTACTTGTTGTAATAACTATTATGTTTTGACTTTGTGGATAAGTTTGCACTTCAGAAAAATGTGAATTATGGATGTGGCGTGAGGCCAAGGATGTAGCTCTTATGATATTAAAATGATGCATATATGGTTAAGATCTTATTGTGTGATCTTATTTGTATAGCACGAGTCTTTCGTAACTGCATAAAAACTTGAGGCCAATTTTTGTTCCAAGAGGGGAAGTATGTAATGCCTCTCCTTGCCTAACTCTTCTTTGAGAAGGATTTGGAGGTTAATTCGAGGATTGTCTGAAAACTTTAGTGACCATGTCTCTGACTATTCTCTATATATGTGACATGTGGAATGTACTTGATTGACAAGACGTATTTGATATTCCTAATTGTTGAGTTGATTAGCATATACATTATGATAGATATATGCTTGGATCATGAAATGAATACTTATGTTGTGAACAAGTGTGAGTTGTGGTAGGTGGACAAGCCCTGCAAGACTCCTCAGTGGAGTTGATTGAATGAAGAGGAAGGTTATGGAAGCCAAGCCAATTTAAATGTTGTGAAAGTTTAACGAAACCAATTGAATTTCATTGGTATTATATTGCTTATATTTCATATCTACATGCATGTGTTGTGATATGATTGAATTGATCATAGTGGTGCAGAACATTGGTCACCTAAGGTGGACATGGGTGGATATGGCTATCTGGGAGAACTCAAGGTTGGGATTCAAACAACAAAAATTCATGAAAGGTCATTGATAATATTAAGCAATCAATTATTATGATGCTTATATGATATCAATCTACATGATATGTGTGAGATTATTGCATGTGCAAGATACATGGCAAAGCCTTGCCAACTTACCAACAAATGGGTGTGGGCCATAACCAGTAAATCCTTAATGGAGGCATGGAGTCTCTATTTGCAAAATATATGGATTACTCCCCAGGAACTAATTATCCAAATGCCAAATTAGGCTAAGGTAAAATTTAAAATACCCCACGAATGAATTAAAGCATAAATTAATTACCCACTTTTAGGAGGGCTCTTAAATATACTATTATTTTATTTTAAAAGTTGAATTATTTAAGGAAAATAAATAATCAAGAAAAAATGGGAAGGACACATGGCAGGAGAGTGATGGATATTAAGAAAATTATTAATTAAGAAATTGATCGTTTTTGCATGAAGGAGGTGAGGTGGCTAGCCTCATGGGGTCTATAAATAGAAAGGAGAATCCATGGTTTAGATGTGACCTAGAGAGTACAAAAATGCCGTAGAAATTCTACCAACATGAATAACTTAACTGGAATGGAAAATGGGATCTAGAAGGAAGTTGGCATTACTAATCTAGATATTTTCTAGTGGATGGCAAAATCCATGTTGAGTATATTTTGCACCCAAAACCGGTTAAGAGCCCACACGGCTTGGGGGTTTCATGGAAAGAAGTTTTCCCTGAGTATGGTTGGGAGGAAACCAGTTGGCACCATGAGAGTTAGCAATAGCAAGGAAACCGGAACTAGAGCATACTTTCAACTGTCAGAGTTGGAAATTTGGTCAAGTATACTTTATGATTGTTCCTGAAATTTTAGTAGGGATTGTAAAAATTTAGTTGTTGGTAAATTTGTAATTTTAGTTATGAGCTTACGTTACTTGGAAACTAAGTGGTTGGCTAAATGAAGTGTAATTTATGTATGGATGTGTTTATGTGAAAATTGGAATTATTATTGGTTAGTGTTTATTGTGCTATCTCCAGTGATGTAGCAAAATGGAGAAAGCAAAGAAAAATACTACTAGAATTGACTATAATAAAAATTGCCAAATGGTGTGGGTAAGTGTATTATTTGAATTGTATCGCATTTTAGCTGAATTTTCTTCTTGTTATATTTGAGATGATGATGGTTATTATGTCTCTGTTGATGTTTGTAGTATCGGACAGGTACTTCTACACAGGTCTAAGTGTCTAGACGCGTGGAAGTCGTCCAAAGCCTTCTACCTTGTTAATTTACTTTAATTAAAGTAATTATTGAAGTAAAGTGTTTTTATTAATTAGTTGAGTTTTATTTAATGAAATGATGAAGTTGTTAACATTAGTGAATTAAATCTTAGCCATTGATCTCAAGTGAGGCGAGATTTAATCTCAACCGTCAATCACTTTAGAAATTAGGGATAGGTCATAACTCAATATTATAAAAGCAAGGTAGGGTAAAGGAGGAGACACTTTTGGAGAGCAAAGAAGGAAATTTTCTCATGGAGATCTCAAATAGGTGGAGGACTTTCAACTAGAGATCGGTACAGACCAAGGAGAAGAGAGAACAGAGGCAACCGCAAGACGATACGACAGATTTCAAAGCCACAGGAATAGTACGTAGTTGTACACACTTCATAGTGAGAACATGCACATATGTACGTCGGTTGCAGTACAGGGAAGCGCGTATGTACGCGAGTTATAGTGAGGACAGGCACATACAAGTCTGAAAAGTGAAAGTACGAGATCGTACAACCAAGAAGGAGTTGCTAGGGTTTGCAGGTGTTGTCTATAGTTTTTTGTATTTCTTAGTGGGCCATTTTCCCAGTAAGGGAGCCCTTGTAAGCTTTGATATTATTCTAATGATAAGCTTATTTGAAGGGCAAAATATATTTATGTATTGTGTATGAGATTTGGTTTCCAATATTGCTTCCACTATTTATTTCGGTTGATTATTCCAGCAAGTGTATTTCGTTTTGTGAGCTGCTAATTTGATTTACAGCAAGGAAATCACTAGTACACAATATACCTAGGTGTCGAGATTAGAAAATCAACAAGGTATCAGAGCTTTCACTTTGAGAGGAAGCCAGATTTCAGATCCACAATAGCTTGCAGCAAATCTACCAAATCTGCAAGGAGATCTTTGCAGATCTATAAACCAACAGTCAGAAATCGAAGGACAGATTTCAGGGAAACAGTCATAAAGAAGCAGAACTTGCTTTTGCATTCGTACAAAGCTATACATGGGTATCAGTAGAGCAGAGCACGTATACGAGCAGCAGAAGGGTGGAGCATGTATACACACCTTACAATGTAGCAAAGTGCATACATACGCGTTGCACAGGTCTGACAGGGCACATACAAGTTCGTACAAGGGCAGTTTCAGCAACATGTTATTTCCTCGGCAGATTATCAAATCTAAGGAATGCCAGCAACAAGTCTGAGAGTTGAAGACAAATTGGATAGAGCATCCAACTTCCTATCTTGAAAAGCATGAGGTACTTTTCTTTTGAAGGAATATGATCTTTGGGAGATTGTTGAAAAAGTAGTTCCTCCACCGACAAATCCACTAGCTTTGCCAGCTCACGAGAAGAAGGATATCAAAGCCCAGCATGTAATCTTGGATGCAATCAAAGATAATTTTATTCCTCACTTATATGAGAAGAACACAGCCAAGGATATGCTTGATGCCCTGGTAAGTTTATTCCAGAGCGATAACTTGAATAGGAAGATGATCTTAAGAAATAAACTCAGATTAATGCAGATGTCTAGATATAACAATATTACTAGCTACTAGCTACTTCATGAGGATCACTTAGGTACATGATCAACTTGCATCTATTGGGGAGAAAGTGGAAGACGCTGAACTTGTAAATGCGGCACCGAATGGTTTCCCAAAGTCTTGGGAACCATTTGTCAAGGGAGTCTACGCTCGGGAAAAATTTCCAGAATGGCAGAGGCTTTGGGACAATTGTATCCAGAAAGAGACTCGAGAGGATTCTAAAGCCGACAAGCAAGAAGATGGAGAGGAGAACCTGGTTCTGGTCATTCAGGCCAAGAAGAGAAAAGGAAAAGGTTCCAAGGGTAACATTGAGGGGGCAACCTCACAACTGGGGAAGAAGGACTTGAGTAAAATCAAGTGCTTTGCATGCCACAAGTATGGTCATTATGCATCATAATGTCCGAAGAAGAAGAAGGGGCAAGGGATAACGTAGACAGCAACAACAGCAGAGACACAACTAGATGAGTTTGCAACAAATTTTGAGAAGGATTTCTCCCTAGTCTCCTATCTCTTTGCCAACACCAACACAAGGAGTGCTTGGTACTTGGACAACGGTGCATCTCATCATATGACAAAAGCATGGAAGTTGTTCAACAATCTAATAGAAGACTCAGGGATCCATGTGGAGCTTAGTGATGATGCCAAGTATGCAATAAAGGGGGAGGGAACTATCTGGTTTCAACTTGAGCCATGTTATCCTCGTTTTGTGGATAACTAAGGAGATTATGTCTCGAGGCCCTCATGTTGCAGATATCGAGTACCGAGAGACTACATGACCAGCAATATCATTTTGCACAAATGGAGACCCTTCTCACCACCATAGAGGTCGCAGATTTTCAGATGGCATCCACCACATCAGCTGGCTTCCGGAAGGCAGTGGGCCTTGCTCCATGAGGTACAAGTCAGTATTATGGTGAGCATCATTTCAATATTAAGGCATTTGAGTATGGTGTATCTTAGATTGCTCTAGATTTCATGATATATGCTTGGACATTATGCTTTTTCCCTGCTTCACCTTGGTGGTTGAAATTGTGCCATAGTAAGTGGTCTTCCTTGGGGATGGGTTTGCTACTAGGAACTCCCTTGAAGAGTCATCATACCGGTCCCGACCATACTTACCACTTTCCATCACTATTCCTCCCATTTCCTTATCTCTTGGGATTTTAAGGTGAATTGACCCAAGAAAGGGTTGTCCCTCATTCTATGGGAAGAAGGGGCTGAAGGCCCAGAGGGATTGATGTTGGGTAAAAGATAAAAGCCTATGTATGAACCTTCTAGATGCTTTGCCCAGGGATCACCCAAGAAACAAATGAAACGTTTATCTTTGAGAAAAGGGGAACCCACAATAAAATGTGATTAAGAATGCTTAAAAGGTTAGTTGGAGGATAGGAGGTCTCATCACGAGCCGACCTATCATGTTCATGAATATCTAGTGGTATGACATTACCATCATCTGATCACCAAGCTAGGGTAATGGCTCTCAGTTGCATGGCTGAGAAAAAGGGGGTCTCATCACGAGTCAGCCTTCTCATTTCCACTAGGTGTTTGTGGGTGACATTGCCATTATCTGGACACCACGCTAAGGCAATGGCCTTCAACCTTTCCTTAAAAAATATGAAAGAATGGCAAAATAATGGGCTTGGAAAAAGTGCATTGCGCCACACACCCTCTACAAAGAATCCCATGAATGAGACACTACGACCTCTTGTATGTCATGAGCCCTATGCTCATTGAGTCTTGACCCTAACCACTTCACCCACTATACATGGATTAGAGAGGGATCTCTTGGAAACTCTCCTTGACCTAGGGCAAGATCTACCCAATGGGACACCTCGTCCACCCTCCCATATTCAAGCTTGACAAGTCGCATAATGTCTTTGATCACTTAATTGTTTGATCTAGTGATCTTTGATGCACATGCTTAGGTGACTCATTTAATGATTGGATTCACTTATCATGATGTTATGACTTGAGATTTTTGGAGAGCGTGCTTATTTGTCTTTGCAGGACCTAGTCGGTGGACAGTTTGGAAGAACAAGCCTAGTTTGGGCTTCCATGGGGCTTGAATCCCACACGTGGATGCCAAGGGCCCGCATGTCGAATGAGAAAGATCAAACTTGGAAGGCCTTAAAGATGACTTGGACGACATAACCTAGACCCCACATGCCAAACGTTTTTCCTAGGAGAGGCAAAACGTCACTTCTAGAGGCATGACGTCACCTAGGGGGGTTAGGGTTTGGTGGTGTGGTTGATGCATTGGCACTTGGACGTTTTGAGGAGAATTGGGGTTTGACCATGAAGGAAGTAACTTGGATACTTGACATGTGGCTTTGGCAAGCCTAGCCACCCTCCTCCTACACCAACGACTTGCTCCTTGTGCCAAAACGTCCCCTAAAGGGGTGACGTCCTTCTAAAATTAGGGTTTTCATATGTGCAAAAGTGAATTTTAAATGAATTGTTGAACATTACTATGTTGAGGGGGAAAGATTAGGGTTGTTGACCCCTAGTCTTGTGGTTTACCCTTAATTATGTGGACAAATTATCTTAGTGACATTTTGTATAAATAAAAGATCATAAGATCTCATTTTAACATAACTCTACCTTTTGTGAGAAGTATTGGTCTGAAATTTTCGCTACCTTTGGCAAATTGTCTCTCTTGTGCTCTTGTTTACGGTTATCTCTTGATGTATGGTTGATAGAAGTGATGCGCTAGCCTTGGAAGGCTTCTCTCTTTCTATTGTGGTGGATTATCTTAGCATTTTCCTTGAATTGGTATGGTCCTTACTTTCATGCTATCATTTGTTTCAAGTCAAGGTTATTGTGCTAGAAGCTAGGTGGGAAGTATAAGGGCATACACCCCCACCATAGTCTCCATTTTATGCTACATGTTATTGGTTAAACAAGGCTTTGCTAAGAGAAGTATAAGGGCATACACCCTTTTAGCTTAAACCCTAGCTAGAGAAACTTGCCTTGGGGAGTAAGAGGATTCACACCCCCAAGGAGGTAGCTTCTCTAGCTGCTTCTTTGCATGACCCCATTAACCCAATTATTAAGAGCACTAGTCATTTATTTGTTGCATTGGAGAAACAAAATTATTGCCTTGGAAAACGTGATTTTACAAGTTTTAAGTCTCTTTCTTTGGGGAAGTGTTCCTTGAGCCTTTAGCTCTCTTGCCTCATTGAGGTGTCCCCTTTCAACCACTACAAATTGCTTTTGTAATAGACACTAACATACAGCCATTAGGGCTGCACTAACCCTAGGTAACTAACCCTAACTAGCTCCTAAACCCTAGACTAGGCCTAAATTTCTGCCCTAAACCTCTACTAACCTAGGCGCATCCATTGAGCCAATTACAAGAGATTTGTGTTGGATAATTTTGCTGATATAGGGCTTGGTTTGCTACAGCCATAAGGCTGATAACTTGACTGCAGAAACCCTAATATAAAGTCACTTATAACTTGTGCTTTAACCATCAAAATTTGCTAAAAGTTTGCCTACTTGTTCTATTTGGTTTAAGGCAATTCCTAGGTGGTTTCTTTACAGATTTCAGTGACGGATTTTACTACTGTTGTAACAATTTTTCTACAGCCATAAGGCTGATAATATCTCTGCAGTAAGCTTTTGTTTCAGCCTTGCTATTTGTGCTAAAGTTGTTGCTTAATCATTGGTGAGTTGAGCTAGCTTTCACTAGCATTATCTCATGTTTATTTATCACATACTTAGCACTTATTTTGCAGTCTTTGTTATTTTTATTGAGCTAATATATATCATTTATTGTTGCTGCAAATTAGGGACAGCAAGCTTAACTTGCTTGTCCAACTAACATATTACACTATATGCTTGGTTTTCCTTGTGTCTCGGGCAGCTATTCACACTTTGCAGGTCACTCAACTCATTTGGCAACCCTTAAACCTTCCCAAGACTTCATTCCAAGACCTTTATATCATTTACATTTGACCTCTAGGGATTTCATATCCATCTTCATCTTTCTTCATCTCATTCCCCCTAGGATCACCGGGATTCCCCCCTTGAGGTGACTACCTCACCTCTAAAGTGACGGGGACACCTGCCTAAGGTGACAGTGGGTAGGTGACCTCTTAGTTGTCGCCATTTAGTGGTTGGGTCGGGCTTTGCCCAACCTACAAATTGTGCGATAACAAGCCCTAAGGCTTTAAGTTCATAGGGATTAGATCTGTTAAACCTCAAACAAATGAGGTGAAATTTTTTAATTGCATTTATTGCCCAATTTTCAAAATTTCTACAGAAACCATCCTCTAGATTATGAAAACTCAACTTTTCAATGCATATTTGGTCAAGAAATGGGCCACCTCATGGAAGCCCATCCAAAAATGTTGTAACAGGACCAAATTCAACAATTGGAGGACAAAAATGAGAGATTTCTCCAAACTTAAATCTAAATGGCTTTCAAGAAATAAGGAAAAAAATTTGCACCTGGGTGGAAAAAAACCTAGAAGAGACGAGAACAGCTCTGTGGAAAATGAAATTAGGAAGAACAATTCCCCGAGGAAGCAAAAGACTAGTCTAGCAAATCAAGAGAATAAAAAAGCAGGCTTTGTTTCTGAAAAGATGGGAACAAGGAATTTGACAGTACCCCCCTCATCAAATTCCAAGCTGCAACAAGATAGAGAACCTTCTGAAGAAAAGGTTTTGTCATTTGACAGAAAATAAGACATCAAAGGTTTTGATGATGAAGATTCCCGTCAAACAGTTAACCCCAGCTTGAGCATGAGAGAGTTCGTCTAGAGGACAATTTCAAGCTTGGCTTCACCAGGAAAATAGTCTTGATTTAGGAGCTTGAGCAAGGTTTTCCTAACAAATTGATTAGATTTTCATGGCTGTGTCTCAGACAGTGAAATCCAAAATTGTTCAAAGGAAAACAGATTTAACAGTGAACCACTGAACACTAATTGGGCAACTGACTTGAAACTAAACTCTCCAATCTCAAGATAGGTGACTTGGACATGGTGAGGAGTATACTGCAAGGTTTAAGAACCTGAATGCTGACATTATTCAAGCAAGATGAAAAGGCAAGCCATATCCAGAACTTGTAAGTATTGTTTTGAATAATCCTTCTCCAGCATTCAAACCTTTCTCTTGTATTCTATAGTATTCCTTTATTTGTCAAGGATCCTATAAATCCTACTCTTGAGAAGGTTTTCTCTAATCTCATTCAACAAGAAGTTGCCTTGAGGAATAAGGGTGAATTACACTCCCCCACCAATCCCCCCCTCCCCTCCAAGATCAAGCCCATCCAAAGGCTGCCTCAACCCCTCTTAAATCTGAGTCCAATCAGGGTAAAGTGGAATACTCAAAATCCTCCAAGAAGAAAAGAGCAAATGTGGTCACTGTCATAAGGAGGGCCATCCCTTCAAGTCTTTCTTTGCTCATCTTTAGAAAATTGAAAAGCTTGCAAGATCTATAGTAGGCACCAAAGACCTTTTTGATGATAATGCTGGATTTTTCATAGTGCACATTTGGCAATACACTCTGCACTTTGGTCCTCTTCTTCTCAGCAAGAGTGGATTACTGATTCTGGAGCTACTCAACCTACGATCAAACATGAACACCTCTTTGATTACAGACAGCAGCACAGTGGAGAGAAAGTGGTTATTGGTGACAATTCAGCCCTACCAATGTCAAGGTGTGACGATGTCATCATAGATATAGCTAAGTTTGGATATGTTCTTCATGTTCTAGTTATTGGACCAAATCTTCTTTCTATTTACCACATTACACATACCAATAAAAAGGTGGAATTTTGGTCTAATCAGTGGATTGTAAAGTGTTAATATTATGGTAGTTGTGGGAGGTATTTACCTCCACGTGTGA
>CBVK0101468080.1:0-24663 GCA_900067695.1 Picea abies | reverse complement strand
CTTCCGGAGTAATTCTCAGTCAAGGTTAAGGTGCTCGGAGGGTGGCTTAGGCCTATGGGTGGGTGACGAGGGTATCGTCAATGGTAAAACGAGCACACCATCTTCTATATTCTAACATAAAGGACATGAGTGATGGTTTCAAGGTGGTTGCCTCTGGATATTGTGATGAATCTAATCATATGTACAAGTTGGGGAAGACTCCTTTCTCAAAGAAAAAAGGGTTTGTTGCTATGGTATCCAATGCCAATGACACCTGCATGTTATGGCATCGGTGTCTCAGTCACATCAATTATGGATCTTTGCGACATAGGAGTCGACTACATATGGCTGATGATATTCCACAAATTGAACCACCCAGTGGTGTCTATGAAGGGCGTGTAAAGGGAAACATCATCAAGAATCCTTTCCTAAGGGCAAAGTGAGAGAAGCCTCTCAACCTTTTGCCCTAACCCATAGTGCTCTCTATGGGCCTATGGTTACATCTTCTATTGGGGGAGCTAAGTACTTCCTCACCTTCATTGATGATTTTTACCACTTTCTTTGGGTATACACCATCAAATCTAAGGCTGAGGTGTTAGGAAAGTTCCAGGAATTCAAATCTCTTGTGTAAAATCAAAGCAATGTAATCTTCTCAATAGTCTTTCTGGCTGTTAAAAATAGTTTGTGTCAGAACTCTAATTCCAATTTTGGTTCTCCTATGTCCTTTTTGGGTTCCATTTTTTAGCATATGGGAAATTGGAACCCCTCTTTGATGGATTTGTACTCCTTTTTCTCTTGTCAATATGATCTTATTTTACCAGCAAAGAAAAAACAAAACACCAGTAGAGAGGATGAAAAGTCAGTGTCAAGCTATTTAATATCCTACAATGTAATTAAATAGTTATAAAATTTATTTTTTGCAGTGGCCAATCAGCAACAAGGGTAATCAGTTTATATGGTATCTTTACTTATTCTGGAGTTCTTAACCTGTCCCTTCGTATTAAATTCCATAATTTTAAAAGTAATGGGCATTTATTCCAGTCTTTAGGGGATGCTTATTCCAACAGGGCTTCCAAAGAAGTGAAACCACTAGATCTTCCAATGGCACATAAGAATTACATACATGTCCTGTTTGCACCCATTGGCACACAAAAACCAAATTGTACCCTTGATCCTTGACAAATCTCAAGAAGACTTTGAGATTCCACGTAGCAGTTAATGCTTTCCCAAGCCCATCAGATACGAAATTTCAAATGCTAGCTTTTTGTGCCACGACGCAACATCCCAATTTGTCGAGCAAACAAAGGAGCCAAAGACAACACCAAGTTTTAACTAGCCAAGACTGCTGCCAAACCCCAAGGGAGGACCAGAGTGGCTGGTTGAAAAGTTGAAAATGAAGTTCAAAAAGAATAATGGAAAAATCATTGGCAAACAAAGTTCCATTGCCCCTTTTGCATATATCAAAGAGAATACTGTCTTTTATATCAGAAAAAATAAATAAATTAGTCCATGTTCGGTGCAAAGAGGGAAAGATGAACCTCACAACCAGTCTTTTAAGAGAATAACTCAATCTTTATTCTTGCAGATTGACAGTATGTCAGGCAATGAAAGTTATCAAGATTTGCAGGTGTGTGTGCCTGTTTGAGTGTGGCAGTTTTCAAAAGTTAGGTTCATTGCATGCAGGTTCAACATACATTATATAATTATATATATTTTATACACATACAAACTGCACATATAGTCAGGGATCTATACAAGCATGCATCCATACCTAAATACATATATAGAAAATATATTGATACAGTGTAAAATTGTTGGGATTTTAGGATTAGTCATTATGTTAATAATATCACGGCACTATAACTGAGGTTTTAGGATTAGTCATTATGTTGATAATATTTAGTTACATGCTAGTCATAAGTTGATTCTTTTACTTAATTTAAATTAGTCCACCACTATAGGCTGCACCCAATGCAACTGCAAGTTAGGTACTGGATGTGCCCCAGCAGCCTTGCACATAACCTTGAGTATGTCTTCAATGCTCGGACAACAGTCTCAGTGGTCCCTCAGAGCTCTCACATTCATATTCCTCACATGTGCAATTACAACACCAAAATCAAGCTCATTGCAGAGTAGGTGAACGGACTCAATTGTGCAAACAACTGGTTACCTTGTAAAACATTTTGTAGACATCAATCTAAGCACCCAAAAAAGGCATAAAAGTTCCAACAAGCAAAAAGTGTTGTCATTGTTTATAATGAGGAAGTATAGCGAGATATAACCAATAGTTCAATACTTAGTTGAAATCTAAGAGGTCTATCTAAAATGAAAGCCTCTACCAATTAACTCGAAAGGATTGACATATAGTAGGCATTGCTAGTAGCCTAGTTTGAAAGAAGTCAATATTGGAAGCTTAACACTGAAAAAAAGCATCACACACATCTGGGCAAATGCTTTTGGTTTTCCTTTCATCCATGAGGAAGGCAAAGGTTGGGTCACTTTGTCACTATTTTTCCCTCACTCAAATATACAATTGTATCTTTACTAATTTCACCAATAGTATTCATTTAAATTTTTATTTGTCACAAACAAATCTCCACCAGGTGTAGAAAGGAATTTTATCCCAGATAATACTATTGATAGAGCTAAGCTTGGTCATTGGTTAAGGCCCAAGGGAATACCTCCTGACACCCTTTCTCTCTTTTATGGGAATTTTAACATGGTAGAGAGCTCAAAGGACAAGCTTTACAGATTTCCTCTTGCATGAGCTTCTAAAAGTGTTCTTTGCTTTGATTAGAAGTCTGGGTTTTGAATTGTTTGATCCCAACCAACTCAGAACAGCTAACAACCATAAGCAATTTGTATGGTCAAATGCCAAACACAAGCATGAGAGGGTGTGGGATTAGTGTGCACTGTGAAGATAGATAGATTTGTTTAGGATTTTGCTTGTTATCTTTTATGGGTGTGATATTAGAGATATGTCACATTACATGGTTAGGAGATTGTATCACTTATAGTTAACCTGCAATAGCTCATCCATGGGATTTGAAGTTCTCTACATAAAATCATAGAAAGTATCTATGCATTCATTTAATCATACTAGATCTAGACCTAAATAAGTATAGTCCTTAATACTATAGAGTTTCTGGATTGAAATGCAATCCTTGTGGTCATCTGTTGGACATTAATAAAATTATCTTATCTTTATCTTATCTATCTTATATTTCAAACTTCGAAACTCTATACATCACAGCATAAATACTCTTACTCATCTTTCACACTTCTATCACAAGCTCAAGTAAATATACATTTCATTACATTATTTACAATCATTCCAAAAATATCAGTTACATAGAATCTAATCCATATTGCACCATTCAATGTCCCATTATCATTCAAAGTTCCAATATCAGTCCAGGTTCTGACAGATGCCAATTCATTCCACAGATACCTGCTTGTGACCCACAGTTGACCTGCAATTGTGGACTGCAAACTAATGCTGACCTCAACTTATGCCTACAGATTTATCTTTTGCGCAATCCAAATTTCACTTCAAACATCATCCGACCCTTATTGAAGTAATTTGTCATGAATCCTTCATTGGGTAAATTGTAGTGTCATCCAACCCTGTTATGGGGAGCAATAACTTAAAATTTTGAGTAACTTTGCAACTTATGGTTGCTTAGAAGATTTCTGTGTACTTGTCCCTTCATTTTCTCCAAAATGGTCCCAAACTACTTCCATCTTACCTTAAGTTTTTCAATTTCCTCCCCATAATCCTTTGAACTTTGAAGCTTTAATGAATCAAACAAGAATGATACTGTCTATTTCTGCCTGCGTCAGTGGTTAGAGCAATTGAATTTCATCACACATGTCTTTTCTCAATTCCTCAGTTGATGCTACTTTGTTCAACTAACTCTGCCTTCATTCCCTCAATAATTCTATCATTTGACTTTCAGTTCCAACTATAGAGGTCTTCTCATGCCACTCTAACTTTTTCTTTGGCATGTTCTTCATACTTCTGATTCAACAAGGATTCAAAGATGGTAGATTGTTTGTGAATAACTAACCAACCTACCAATCTCAGTCAATGGTGAAGTCTATGCACCCATCTATCCTCCGGATCATTGGACACCCAACATGCATTAAGGACCGGGGATAACAAATGCCTTTGATGAAGCACTGAATACAGTGGTCGAGAGCCAT
The DNA here is from genome assembly GCA_900067695.1 of Picea abies. Taxonomy (NCBI): domain Eukaryota; kingdom Viridiplantae; phylum Streptophyta; class Pinopsida; order Pinales; family Pinaceae; genus Picea; species Picea abies. The sequence goes on along the minus strand of CBVK0101468080.1, from coordinate 20,478 downwards.
ATAGGAGAAGCAATCGACCAAGCTCCACCCCCAATCCCCCTAAAATGACCCAGGCATCCCAATATTCATTTGAAGTAACTCGGACTATGAAATAAGGCCTCTAGCCCATAAGCGAAAGTCGATAGGGACAAGGAGACCATACTCCTAAGCAAGAGAATGCCACTCCTTGCAAGAGCAAGAGGCAAAATCCCACAAATCTCCCCAAAAGAAAATGCCCTTCCTACTCAACCTGTAAACCTAATAGTGAAGAATCTTTGCAATACAAAAACCCTAAACCCTCCTACTCCAAATAGGACGACAAGCTAGATACCAACCTTCCTTGCTTCCCTCCCAATGCCAACAAACCAAACCTGCAACAACTTTCCAAGCTAACCATATGCTCCTGAAGATGAGTGAGCCCGACACCTAAAATAAATGCGGCGAAGAGATATTATCACATAAACCAAAGGCCCCTTGAACTCTACCTGTATGGAAAGCAAACATCACCCAATGCCGCAACAAAACCTGCCAAGGTAATGACCCCTCGGCACCACACCACCCACTTGGCCGCAAGAATATTGCCCTGGGTGGCAACATCAATCAAACCAAGGACCACCTCATCCTTGGGCATAGTACACACATCCGATGGAACCAATGGAAGACCCCTCTCTCCACCATACTTAAACCACAAGTACTCCCTCAAAATCTATTGAAGCAACTGAAAATCATCCCTATTGGGGAACCAACAAGAGACATAGTAGACATGAGAAGCTTGAAGAATACGACCAATAACAGTAAGCTTCCCTACAAAGGAGAGATCCTTATGGTGGCACACATGAAGCTTGTTCTAAAGCCTCTTAAGACACCAATTCCACATAGATATTGGTGACAGATCAACCCCAAAAGGAATAACTAGATACCGGACAATGACCTTCGTGCAAATATAAGATCAAGCTGTAAGAATCCAATTTGGTGGTGAATCCAACCCAATTAATCAAAAATTTGTTTTGTGAGCATTGACCACAACACTTGAAGTAGAGCAAAATGTACCCAAGCATGCAAGAGCCCCAGTCACCAAATCTCGCTCAACCCTCACAAAAGAGGAGAGAATCATATACAAAGTGGTTATTGACCATCTTTGAACCATCTAGGAGTAGAATACCACAAACCTTCCTCACAATATAGGAAGCCTCCAACAAGTAACCCAAAGCATCTACAATCAACACATACAGATAAGGAGCCAAAGGCCACCATTGTTTAATGGACCGATGTAAGAAGATCCGTGGGGACAAGCTATTGTTGATAGAAATAAAGGTTGAAGCACTGGTGAAAAGAGTGTTCACCATAGCAACAGAATAAGGCCCAAAACCCAAGCAGGTCAACATCTCCGAAATAAAAGAGCAATCAACCCATCATAAGCCTTGTCAAAGTCATTTTTCAAAATAATGGACTATCGGTTGGTCTTACCAGCCTACTCCATAGCCTCCCATGTGGAAACCACGGTGTCAAGAATGAATCTCCCCTGAACAAAACCAGTTTGTGTCGACGCACCACATCTTGCAAGCAAATAGATTCTCAAAGCCAAAGCCTTAGCCATGATTTTATAAGCAATTGTGAGTAAAGTGATAAGTCGCCAACCCCTAATGGAATCGCTAGTTGCATTCGTGAGAATACGTTTGACCAACCCCTAATTGAAAAACTCTAAAAGGTGACCTAAAGTGAACACTTCAAAATCCAAACAACAAAAATCATCACCAATGGTGTCTCACATGGCCTTGTAGAGTTCACAAGGAAGACCATCCATACCCAGTGACTTGCCATTTTGCAAACTGCATGTAAGTCAAAGTAGCATAAAGATCCTCCCTCAAATAATCGATATCCAACCTATCCCAATCACCACTAGAAATCTTGTGTGGGACAACCCTACAACGAACACATCTAACAGCCACCACCCCATCTATCAAAGCATAAGGAGCAAAAATATTTTGAAAATGCAAACTAAACGTACCTCTAACCTCGGAAGGATCCTTAGCAAGAGAAGTGTCATCCCTACGTAGACCAAGCACCCTATCAACAGCCACCCTCCCCATGAGGAAATCAAAATAGAACTTGGATCCCTCATCCCCCTCCTAAATCCACTAAAGACATGAACAAACCCGAGCACCCCTAGCAATATAGTCATCTCCTCTACAAACAACCATCTCCAACTTCGTCTTGAAGAGTCACATTATGAAGATCCTCTTCAAGAAAGATGTGAATCTCCTCAAGCCATTATTGAGTTATCCACAACTCCTTTCTCCGCTTGAAGGCCATCATCTTATCCCAACCTCTCATGAACTTAACAGTGCGACAAACAACAACCTCCCACCAAAGGATCCACCCCTAAGCACCCATTAGCCTAAGCAAGGGGTTCCAAACTCTCTGAACCAGGGACTGAAAATCCTCCAACTCCAAATGAGACACATTCAACTTGAACAAGGGAGGTGGAGACAAATCAACTAATTGACCCAAGGAGATCACAATTTGAATCAATAGATGATCAAAACCTAACACACCCATCAGCACATTCACAAGGCGAAGTCTACCTAAAAAGTTCATATCCTCTCGAGGACCATAAATGGATCCGATTGAGCCCGAACCTTGTCTCATCCTTGTGTAGAATTGGTCTAGGTAAACCAACTACCATAGTCAAGCCCTTTTTGTTTCAATTGGAGTCAAATATCTTAAGAGTGTCCTTACAATGACACTAAGCCTACTTCTTCAAACCACTAATCACAGAACCTGATCCTTCACAGCAATCACTATCTCATTCCATATTAAAATCCCCTCCAACAATCCACTTCACATCTGAAAGAGAAGTGGCCATCCAATTCCAAAGTCTACCACGCTCCAAACTAAGCTTAGGAGCACAAACAATGCAAAATCCTATCACTCGATCCTAGATCAAAAGAGTGACCCATACACACCAATCCTCAAGGTATGAACCAAATGCTACCACAAAATTCTGCAAATAGGATGAAGGGGAAAAAACTACCCCTCCACTCCCTTAACAATGCTCTCAGACCCAAAAAGGATCATTCCAACAATAATTAATCTTGTTTTGAAGCTTGAATCTAGTCGGCTTGACCTCCTGCAAGAAAACCACATCGGGTCGGATATGCTGCAAAACACCTCAAACAAACTGCTTGCAACTAGGAATCGTCATCCCTCGCACATTCCAAGATAGTAAGGAGAGCTTCGTTCCAAAAGAAGATGAAGACCTGAACTACTATACTTGTTCTCCATCTCAAATCCCCTCAAAGATCGCATCCAACGATTGGGCGAGTAAGCCATCGTGTCCTTATAGGACGTCACTTGCGAGTGAGGGCTCATATCACTCACTGACTTGTCCCCACAAGCAAGGAAGGAAACCTCCTTCTACTTGTTAGAATTAACCTACCATCCAGGTTCAACCTCCATACTATTGCACCTGGAATGAACTAAACCACCCTTGGCCACAAGGTCAATAAGTTGGTGTACTCGAGGTTGCCCCACCACCAAAGAAGAAAATCTTTATGGGCAAATATTCATCGTTTAACTAACTTTTCCAAATTTCTCTCAAAGAGATTCACACAGAGATTCACATTGAAATTGTTTATTTGCCCAAATGTCTTTAATTTCAAATTATCTTAGATGAAAAAATCACCATATTTTTCTATAAAATATATAAAATCCATTAAAATTTAAAAATATTTCAAAAGTTCCACCAAATATTTATAGTTGATATTTAAAAATTATAAAGATTCCCCAAGGTTTCTATATTTACAAAAAGATATAGCTCCTTGAAATGTTCCTTACTAACAGGAAATCGTCCCTGATTTCTGTTGATCATGTCCACAATCCAACAAAGGACAGCATAGGTTGTAGGGCCTGTGGTAGTTGAAATGTCTTGGAAAAATACTAGGAGCCGAACCTCTATTGAAATGTGACCTGATGCAACAGTTGGTGTTTAGCAAGAAGAAAGAAATATCCTCCCAATTGAAGTGTCAGGCTTACCATAAGCTATGTAGATGCAAAAGTTATAACCTGTAGATCCAAGTGGGAAAGGGAACCACGAACAAGGGGTTGCTAAGAAAGATGGAATGCTATATGCTTCGAAGCAGAAGTGTTTGCAGGAGTTGAAGGAGGATGAGGAGTGGACCTGCTGCTTGGGGTGGCACTATTAATTTTCAGCACAAAATAAACAGATTTGCACTTCAAGAATTAATCCTACAGCTGAAACTGAAACGTTAGGAGAACATCTATCAAAACTTCAGATCTGCAATCACGGAAACATAGGATTGATAACTCAAATATGGACACTGCATATCACGAGATTAGATCAATCCAGCACAAAACAGATGGCAGATCTAAGAAATATGAAATCTGGAAATTGAGTACAGAATACTATATCTTGTAGTAATAATCACACATCTCTCTATTAAGTCTGAAAGAAGAAATTATAGATGTAGTAATAATCACACATCTCTCTATTAAGTCTGAAAGAAGAAATTATAGAAACTTGTATAAACCACAGGCTGCCCACACGCAAGCTCTCACAACAAAAGCTTCACACCCTAAATCATCTAACTTCTTATCTAACTAAAGAAGAGGTTGCAAACAGGCAAAGAAAAACCTCAAGAGTAGTGCACCTCACATGCTCATGCATGCAAAGGCATCTTTTCCAAGTGATGTGCCTTACATGCATTTCCTTTTCCAAGTGATGCACCTTGCATGCATGGAATGAATGCATCGTGCATGAAGTTCAACTCCCACAATAACTACGCCATGCATGTAGTTGAACTCAAAAAGTAACTGCACCATACATGAGGGAATCTGCTCCCAGAATAGTACGCCACATGCAGGAATGGAACTCCTGGAGTAATTGCATCATGCATGAAGGAATCTCTTCTAAACTAGTGCACCACGTGCAAGAGGTAACTGCCATGATGAATGCGCCTTGCATGCCTGGGTAAATGTGTCCTACCAAAAATAAGATGAGAAAGTCTACAAAAACAACTTAACTACATGAAAAACTTTTCCACGGATGTGCCCTCTTTCTAGTGAAGGTTGAGTGTTCTACCAGCAGAAGGAGAACATGCTTGGAGGAACAAGGTAAACTAACATTCCCTCTTTGTGAGGAAAGTGTGCTCCACCAAACCAAGATTCTCCCTCAACATCTCAAACTTCCCCTTAGCTAGGGGCTTTGTCAAAATGTCAACCACCTACAAATATGAAAGAATGTAGTCAACAACAACTCCTCCTTTCTGAACTCTATCTCTCAGGAAATGATACCGAATATCAATGTGCTTGGAGAGATCACAAAATATTGGATTCTCAAAGACCCTGATGCAACTCTATTTGTCACAGTGGTCTCCAACATCTAATAGTCAACTCTACTATCAACTTGTGAAGCCATATGGCCTCACAACAAGCAGAAGTGGCTGCCATATACTCTGCTTTTACTGAACTGGAAGGGTTTCTGTCTGCTTTCCACTGAACTAGAAAATCATACATGTGCCCAAGCTAAAACAAAAACCAGAAGTGATATTCCTAGCACTTGCATCTCCAGCCCAATCAAAATCAACAAAACCATGCAATATTAATTCACCGTCTCCTGCATACTTCATGCCATAATGAACTGTACCCTTCAAGTATCTAAGCACGTATTCGACAACTTTCCAATGAGACTGTCAAGGTTCAAGTTCAACCATGAACTAGCGCAATGTATTTATTATAAAACATATATCGAGCTTTGTGTTCACAAGATACATCAAAGAACCAATCAACTGCTTATACAAAGAATGATCAACCAAATCTGAATCTAAATCACGAGATAATTTCAGATTTGGAACCATAAGTGTGGCCAATCAAGCATCTGAAATCTCTTCAAAATCTCCACATAATACTTCCCTTGCCCAAGGAAGACTTCACCCGCACCCTGCCAAACCTCTAGACCCAGAAAGTAATGCAATAGACCAATGTCCTTCATGTCAAATTTGTTGGCCAGCTTTGCCTTGTACCACATAATGAGTTTTTCAAAACTACATTAAGAATCAAACCATCTACATACAAGACCAAGACAAGCAAATCAGATTCATTATACAAATAAAAAAGATTAGAATCTGCACAAGTCTTGGAGAAGCACAAATTCAGTAAGTATTCATCAATCCTTGAGTACCATAAACATGGTGCTTGCTTGAGCCCATGAAGGGCCTTCTTCAACCTGCAAACATGGGTTTCACACCCATGCACCTCAAAACCTCTTTGTTGATTTATGTACACTTCCTCTTCAATCCCAGCATTCAGAAAAGCAGTTTTCACATCCATCTGGTATAAAGGCCAACCAAAACATGATGCAATAGACATGATGGTTATGATAGAAGTATACCTTGCAACTAGAGCAAAAGTCTCATCATAGTCAACTCCCTCTTCTAGAAGAATCCTCCAGCTACAAATCTGGCCTTGTACTTCTCTATGCTCCCATCAGCAGTGTGCTTAATCTTGAACAGTGATATGGAATCTATCACAAATTTTCCAATCAATCTTGGAAAAATCTCCCAGACATTATTCGTCAGAATGGAGTTATAAACCTCAATGATTGCATCTTGCCACACTTGCTTAGTCACTGCCTCCTCAACGTTGGAAGGCTTTATATCAATGATAGAAGTCATCAGTGCAACATAAGTGGGAAACATTATGGATAAATGACTCACCCAAAAAGTAGATTTTGGTGCTCCCACTTGTTCTTGTGCTTCCTGTACAGTGTAAGGTCTAGGTAAACCATCTTGACTTCTTGGCTGGACTAGATGGTAATGAGGCATCTATTCCTTCACTATGACCTTGCTGATCTGAATCTGATTTTTCCTCCACTTTCAGATCAGCTTTTGGGACACCAATATTTTCACCTTCCTCAATCCCTATGGAGGGCTCCAAAGATTTTGAGGACCATGCATCCTCATCAAACTTTACATCTTTGCTCACCAATGTCTTCCTTTGTGCAGGAATGTAAATCCAGTGAGCCTTGGAAGTCTCATTGTAACCAGCAAAAATATTCTTAATGCTTGAGGGTTCAAGTTTAGTCCTCTTCTCACAAGGAACATAAGTGTAAACAAGGCAACCAAAACACAGAAATGTGATACTTGAGGCTTAACACCAGTGAAGGCTTCTTTTGGTGCCTTATCCTTCGTTGTCGTGTGAGGACAGCAGTTCAAAATTTAGACAACAATGTTGCATGCCTCTACCCAAAGATACATGGGCAAATAGATGCAATGGATCATAGCCTTTGATGTCTCAATGATGAATCAATTCTTCCTCTCCAAGACCCCAATTTGTTACAGATCATAGGAAACTATTAGCCCCCTCTTGATCCTTGCATCCCTACAAAAGGCATCAATGTCTTTGGAGGTTTACTCTCCTCCGTTATCAGACCAAAGCATCTTTATTTTTCTCCCTATCTGATTCTCCACAAAGGCTTCAAACTCTGTGAACTTGTTGAAAACTTCAACTTTAATCTTCAAAAAGTAAATCCAAGTCTTGCATGAGGAATAATCAATAAAGGAAACACCATACATACTACTTGTCAATGAAGAGACATCAAGCCACATACATCTAAATGTATCGAATCAAGAAACTCTCTTGATCTCTGTCGAATGCTTAGGAAAGCAATCTTCGCATGCTTGTCGAGTGCATGGCCATTGCACACTCCAACCTTCTCGATCTTGAAGTCTGGCAATCCTTGCATCATATCCTTCAAGAGAGGAAGTGCCCCAAAGTGCAGGTGACCAAAGCACTTGTGTCATAACTCGAACAACATGTCACTGTCATACACTAGAACATCATGCTTCATCGAATCAGCAAGCACCTTATAAAGGCCTCCTTCTCACGCCCCCTTGGCCAAAACTCAACCATGTTCTTGGCTGCAATCTATTATAATAACTTCTTGGCTGCAATCTGTTATAATAACTTCAGATATGTCATGGCTGAAACAAAAAGAAGGTTCTTAGTCAAACCAAGGACATACAAAGCATCATGCAATTAAAAAACATCACCTTAAGGCATTCAAAATGAGACGAAGCCCATTCCATTCATTGGATACGTGGCATCATCCCCAACTCCACTTGTATGCCAACATATTGTTCTTAAAATTTTCAAAATGTCTTCTTGTTGAAGATCATAGGTCTTGAAGCTCCATTGTCCACATAGCACCCTAAACCAAAAATGGTGTTGGTGGAAAGGCATGAAACCATGGAGAAAGTGGTTTCAAGCTTAATTGCTAACTCATCCACTCCAATGAAAGCTTTTGCACTTCCTGTAAACTGCCTTTACTGCCAGTTACCCTTTACTTTCTTCTTCTCGGGACACTGACTAGAATACGGTCCCATCTTGTGACATTTGAAGCATTTCACATGACTCAAATCTTTCTTCCCGTGATTTAACGTACGTCACTCTTCCTTACCATTTTGACCCCTCCTATGTCCACCTTTCCTCACCTTCCTGATGAGGGCAAAGTTTTGGACTTTCTCCACTTAGATTGCAACTACCTCTCACCTTGTTTTCTCTTGAGTGAAATCGCCCCAAAGATTTTCAAACATAGCCATCTTCTCATGAGCACAAATACCCTGCACAAAGGCTTCCCATGGTGCAAAGAACCCATTTCGTGCAATGTGCACTAACTCTTCATCATCAATCTTCATCCCGATTGCAAAGAGCTGATCTCTAAGCTCAATGATATCCATTAGGTAGCTAACTACTGTGTCTGTGTCACTCATGTGTATGCTAGTGAGCTTGTTCTTTAGGAGCATCTTGCAGGAAATGTTGACAATTTGAGACAGAGTAATCAACACTTCATACATTTCTTTAGCCAATTTACCTGCGATCTAAGGAATCATATGGTAACAAAAGCTAGCAATACAGTTGATAACAGGGAGAATAGTCCACCATTGTTATTGGAAATTAACCCGAATCGATCCCTCCTGACTCCCTCCTGAAGTGAAACAATCCCACTACTAAAAACACTTTCCTGTCATAAAGCCCGTGAGCTGAAATGAAACAAGATCAGGCATATAACATTGGGGAGAATAGTCCACCAAGTAAAGCATATGCAGAATCAGAGGCTCTGGGTAACCGATAATAGTCCACAAGATGTAGAGATACTCCCTGCTTCATATCAATTGTTAACCAGCAAAAGATAAGTGTGAATAAGCATTACTAACAAGAGAATAGTCCACAAGTGATTTGAATTGGATCCATGCCAAAAAAAAAAATCTCTTTATAAAATTTGTAATAAGTATTTAATTGTTTTGGGAAAATTGAGAAAATGTTCAAAATTCCCTTGGAAGTTGAAACGAACCATAGTGATGGTTGGCCTTCCAAGGCAGCCCATTAAAAACGAAGGTTGTGATGAAGAAGAGCATTGAAGGGAACAGAGAAGAGGAAATGAAGAATGGCAGTAGCAGAGATGAGAGCTCAAGGAAGCAGTCTGCCTGATGATCGGGAGGAGAAGAAAACATTGAGTCTGTCCTATGCTGAGCGAAGATTGTTGTTGAGCCATGGCCATCTGCAAATTTCCTGCCAGTGAGTAACAATACACTAAAGCCTGTGTATAGCACACCCTTTTGTAATCAATTTCCCGCTTAATAAAATCTCCTAAAACCTGGTTTTCCCATTTGGATTTCCAGTGTAAAAAAAAATCTCTACCATCTCATGGTGTTAATGGCTATGTATACTTGATGTAGTTTTGGTTTCAATCTGTTCTTGCATTCTATGTAAAGCACAAGAACTATAATAGAGCTACATTGTAATCCTAGCTCTGTTCACTAGTTTAAATGATTGGTTGAAACTTGAATGTACTGTTGGTTCATTGGTTGAATGTATTGTTGGTTCATTGTTGAACCACATTCTAAAGCCTATCTTGCAATTGCTTCTTGCTGGGTGTTCATTATTTTGTAGTGGGTTTGTATGAGTACAAAGCATTTCAATTAGTCCCAGTACCATACACTACAGGATTGTTGTATTCAGCCATTATTCACTTATGTGATCACTGGAGTATAGCTAAAACACTGCCACATATCTTCCATTTGATGTGTGGAAAGAACTGGCAGCTTGAGAACAGATTTGGAGAGCCTCTGTTGAACAGAGGTATGTCTACTGAAGCAAGCAACCGAGTAGTGAACCAAATATAAAATAGAGCCATTATTTTTTATGCTTGTTGGTGATTAGCAATAGAGAGTATTATTTATTTCCAAAGAGATCCATGTTGATGAAACAGACAGGCCATAGGCCTACTGTTTATGGATCAACAAGTTAGAATGCTCACACCCACAAGCACCAAGAGAACTAGGAAATGAAGGAATAGTCCACAATCACTCACAATTCTACAAGAGTATAAACACAATAGCTAACTGCAATCTCTTTATTAACATATGAAGATAGCTTACAATGCCAAGAAAGAGAACCCATTTGCTTGAAGGCAAGGATTCTATTTAGAGATGTAGCTTGAGGCTCTTAGCCTTCTAGCATCCCAACTCTTTGGCTACTCTAGACTCTTCAACTACCTTGGGCTCTCAACCCTTTACAAGTTTTCACTTTGTCCTCATGTTGATTATTCCACCTTATTGTGGGCATAATATTCAATAATTACAAATTTGCTCACCTAAGGGGAGGCTTATCAATAAACAATGTCTTGACTCTTTGGGCACACACGTTGAGCACAAGTGCCATGACAAGAACAACCACTCCTTGCTCACTTGTGTATCTGAGTTTTCTCATTCATGGTGGGCACTTCTATGATGCTTTGGCTTGGTGCTTGTAGACTATGGCCTTTTTTTAGTGATACATCGTGCTGGAAATTGCACTAATCCTTACAATGCTCTACCCTATGCTTGGGAATTGTGTTGAACTTCATATTTCTCTTTCATTGGCTTCAAGGAGGCTCAAATGGTTTCATTTTCATCATCGACTTTCACTAGATCATTGTCGAGCACAAACTTCATGTTCCAATTCTCTCATCCCCTTCCCACTCTCACATCTCATTCGATTCCAGCATAATGGTATAACGAGGAAGGTTTCACCAAACATGATGGATGTATGCTTCTATCGTTGGCTACTTACTCCCTCTATCACGTTGACATACTCTTATCCTTTTGACTTTGATCATTTTGTACTTGCACTAGGCTAGGAGTTGCATCATCTTCGCATTCATTATTTGACTAGAAGCAACATTCATTACCTTCTTTAACTTCTCGTGTTTTAGCATAGGCTTAGTAGGCTAACGGCTTTTCCTTTGCATTTGGTAAATGCACTAGCATCTCTTCTTACACATATTCTTTCTTTGATCCATTCTCTACACACAAAGCCTTTATAAGGATAACATAAAACTATGAGTTGAAATATCATAACAGTAAGATAAATATAGCTTAATGTCAATGCTACGTGCTTTATTAACAAAAAGGAATCACAAGGTGGAATGAAATTTATGAACAAGATTGAAGTTTAGAAAACCCCATCCCATCCAACAAATCATGCTTTGATTCATGTTTGTGACTTGTTTCCTACACTTACAAATCATTTCTTGGACGAAAGTTGCATGATACGGGGAAAGGTGTACGAGTTTCCAAAACAAAAACACGTTGGGAACGTGACCCCTCAAAAATTTGGAAACGAGGAAACGTGATAATACATCATATATAGTGATAATTTATAAATAGCACAGTATATTGAAACTTCGAAAGAAATCTTTATGAATAAATGAGCAAGAAGATTTAAATGACAAGCAATGTTCCACCATCGCTTATATTGGGATCCTCATCNNNTGTTCCACCATCGCTTATATTGGGATCCTCATCATTAGTATCACCCTTTGTCACCTCATCTAGCCTTTGGCTCTACCTCGATCCTCCATGGACATCAATCAAAACCATCCAATTTTGATGAAACTACCTAATCCAAGCCTTAAAATATGGTAAAAAAAGCTTAACATGCCATCAATGATTTTGGCTTGAGTGAAGGGTACGTTTTTGCTAAGGCCATGATAGAGAAGTTCAATAATCAATACTGCCAACATCGGGGTACACAAAAGGTCTTGGTGCTCCTAATCAAATGCCAATCCCATACCCTCATATATGATAGAATCCATTGAAAACACTACAATCTTGCCAACCCTAAAATCCTAAAAACTGTTGAGTCTGTTGAATTTTGAATGGGATATGAAATTCTACTTTCTCCAAATGAAGTCCAATGAGGTTGGAACCACTCTCAAACATCCTAAAACAATTAATGGTAATGTTAAAAATATAAGTAAAAGTTGGCATTTCCTTTATCTTTCCTTGTCCTTTTACTTTAAGAATTTAACATTACCATTACTTCCTAGGCTCCAACGTTTTTTGGTCAAACCCAATCAAAATTTAACCTCTAATTAGGGTTTAATTCCAAATTGGTTGGTCCCAACAATCAAACCCATTCAAAATTAGCACATCTACTCTTGGAAACGTGCCATATGGATGGTGGTATGGACCAAAAATGTGTTTCCAGGCTCCAGCCATATGAAACACATTTCCCACAAGTGGAACACATTTGTGCAACTCGAAACACATTTCAAGGCCATACCACATGCATTTCCACATTTCCGTATAGAAAAGCACATGGTACGCCCCACCCCCCTACATGTTTCCTGCAACTTAATCTTGGACAAATTCCATTGTCATTATATGTATGTTGGAATGTTGGAAATCCTTTAGCCTCACTGAGATATGGCTTGGGCTACAAGGTGGTTGTAATCTTGTCTTCCTAATGATTTCCTGCTCCACTCTAGGGAAAGTTGGAGCTTTATTAGCAATGGTTGTCCACCACAAGATTTATCCACTCAGTGATTTTCACACAATGGGACTCCTTCAATCTTTGATTCTCAAAGGTGGTGTCTGTAGAGTATAGTGGAACTATAGCCTTAACAATACATGGTTCTTTTGGAGATGAATCCCTTGTGGTTTGATCATCTTTCTATCATAACACAAACCTCTACCCCTTTTATTGCACCCTCTCCTTGCTAGGCTTCTTGAGATACTAGCTTTTGAAGCAAGGCAAAGAGTAGCTCTCTTCCTTGTGTACTTATGTTAACTACATACATCATTGTGAAGGTTATCAATCCCACCAACCGAATTCAAAGGAGAACCTTAGAATGAGAAGCCAACCACTCTTCCACATTTTGATGTCCTTAGACATAATTTCAAGGAAGGTCCAGAAAAGATTCTCACAACCATCAATATGTAGCCTCTTCCATTTCCTATATTCACTTTTGCTACTGAGAAACCATGATTTCCTTTTCTTCGAGTTAATAATCCTTTTCCACACAACTAGAACCAATATTTGTAGAATATGTGATACAATCCTTATAAAACTACTAATGAGAGATGCTTTTCAAAAACCCCTTCGTGGATAGCATTCCATCATATGGAATCATGTGCTTGGGGTTTCGATACTACCATCCATGAGTAACATCGTAGAAACCATCACCCAAAACATACAAGAGTGGGTCCTCAACATTAATCTTTAATGCACCTACAAACAATTATATTCATTGAGGATGATGTGGTTTTCTCTTTGCAGGTTCATGGAATCATATCAAGAGATATTGGACTAGCTGCCTATTTGTGATTTCCAAGTATGTTTTGGAAATTGTATCCCAATGAACAAATCTAGCTCCTTGGGGAAGGTAAATGATGGCCATCAAAGGTGAGAATGCCTTGTGGATTCCAAGTATGAAATGTTGTTTCTCTTGTTAGAATAACCCATAAATAAAAGCATTGTTGCTCTGGGGTGGATCGATCTAAATCACTGCCCCAATGGCATTGTAATAATGGGCAATATTTCCAACTAGTTCTTTAATGGTAGATAGGATGCTCGAAGAACAAAGTGAAATTTAAAGTCGTTCTAGGCATGAAATAGATCTTCAATGGGAAATGAGACTTTGATCCAAGTTACCTGGAAGTGTATGAAACGTTCAACATCACGACCCTATTGAGGAGGAAGGTGTCCAAACACCCATAGGTACCACACACCATCCTAGGAGAAAAATACAATGTTCCATGGGGACGTGTCCCCCAGGGTGGGGGTCGCATCCCCCATGTTTCCCACATCCATGGGATGGGGACGTTTCCCCACATCCCCTTTTTGGGGAGACACAGGGGGACACGACTCCCCAACGTGGGGGACGAGTATCCCTGAAAGGGGAACCCTTGGGTGTCCCCCCTTGAAAAGGGGGACTTCTGGATGTCCCACCTTGAAAAGGGGGACTATTGGGCGTCCCCTCGAATTTTTTTTGCCTAATAAGGGTTAAAAAACAAAAATTTAAATTTAAAAAAGATAAAATTAAAAAACAAATATATATATATAAAAAAAAAAAAAAGATAAAAGTCAAAATACAATTAATTTATTAAATTTTAAAAGCTAAATAATTAAAACACAATTAAATCTTAAAAAATAAAACTTAAAACACAAGTAAATCTTAAAAATTAAAACTTAAAACACAATTAATAACTTATAAGTTATCATATGCCATCTTATAACTTATATGAGAGTGACTCTGACCTCGAGACGGATAATGACATTCCCTTTGATGATCCTGATGGCTTCATGCAGGAGATTGATGTAGAGGACTAGTCAATGAAATTGACTCCATGATGGTCATTTTAAAATTTATTTTCAATGTTCATTGTTTTTTCAATTTTAACTTTAGAGTCTTGATTCTAGATATTGATGACCTCAGACCTTGACTCGTCACTCTTTACTATTTTAAATTTTTGAGTTTGAGTAATTCCAATTTACTATTTCCGACTTTAGTATCTACTATTTAGTATTTTGCTTAGTACTAATTAATTAGATTCTAGAATGATGAATGATGAATTTAATTTTTAAATCCATGTATCAATATTTATGAATTTGAATTTGAATTTTGAATCATGTTTAATAGTTTATATCATTTACAAATTTGAATTTTCAATTTACTAATTTAGTAGTATTTAGTATTTTAGTATTTACTGATGAATTTGCATGGGATGAACATTGAATTGTTATTGTTGAGATTTTATCATTATTATTTTTATTTTTTTAATTTTATGTTTAATATTTTTTATATTATATATGTGATGTCCTCCCGTCCCTCATTTCCCTAAAATCCCTAAAATTTGGGGGTACTTCAATACATCCCCCCTGTGCGTCTCCCCGCACCCACGTTCCCCCGTCTCAAAGACTTGGTGGAACATTGGAAAAATATGACTTGCATGCAAGAAAACACACCCTCTAGAGCTTGTGGACTATAGAATAAGCCCATAAGCATATAAGAAACACTCACCACAGCCAAGAGATGTTAAATTTGCATGTTGAGGGTAAATGAAAAGCTATAAGGTGGAATGGTGATCAATCCAAGCAGCAAGAAGGAATTGTGAAAGATAAAATCACTAACATGGAATCCCAAGCTACCAAATCATTGGGTTTGACGGCCATCTTCTTGTCTAGGTGAGTGATTTTTCTTTTGTGAGGAATTCATTGGGTTTAGGGGGCAACTTGCATGTATAACTAAGTGATTTGCCTCTTTGCTAGGTGAGAGAACTTTATGGGCTTACAAGTGAGCTATTTGTCTTCAGTGAGTGATTCACTAGGTTCTAGGGGCGGCTTCCATCCCAAGGTGAGTGACTTCTCTTTGCTAGGTTTTCCAATTTCCTTCCCCCTCTAGGTGAGTAATTTGACTTTAGTGAGTGGGATTATAAGTAATACAAATCAACATTAAGTGCAAATCTGTTGGAACACTTGGAAAAAATCCGATGGTCAAGACCCCCAAGCATCTAGAGTGTTAACTTACTGAGTGAATGACCCATTTTGCAACCCTGAAAAGCGAAGACGTTGAGGAAGGAGCAATGGTCCTCATCAACAAGCTCTAGGAAAAACTATTTTTCCAAGAAATTCAACGAGAAACCCCTTCAAATAAATTCCACTCAATTAAAAATAGTCTTGTGGGTTTTTGGCTTCATAAACGCATAACTCCCGCTTGTGACCTCGAAACTATATTTAGTTTGAAGCGGGGCATAGAAAACATCACGAGCTTTCCAATTCCTAGTTAGATGGCATATTCTACTATTTCTTTCATACCCCTTTTTAACCACATAACAGAAAACAGCTCATTCATGGGAAATCTTTTCAACAACATTTTCATACTTATGGGGTTTGGAATCAAATTATGTCAGTTCCATTGCGATCACAAATCCCAAAAACCTTACTCTAGCCTCTTTTGGAGTCCCAACACTTCATATGGTCTCATAGCAAATTTATGTGCAACGAGACCCGTAGGCTAAAGTGCGGTCCTCATATACACTGTTGCTTCAATAGTCTCGGCAACTCCGCACCGGCATGTTATCTCAATCATCTACTCTTCGATCTGAACTAGTAACTATGATTCAGTTCATTGCATAGAATTGGAAAAGCTATGTTCAATACCTACCAAGACACTAACTAACACATATGGGAATGTCATTCAAAATTTGTCTACAGTGCTTTGAAATTCACACAAGTGATCATAGGTGATGAGTAGCGGCTATATCAATCATGATCAAAGATACAACAAAGTCTCCATTGTCATTATCATGATATTCTCATTGTTACACCTTTACTCACCATCCCTACCATGCTTGTAACCCAAACCCTTGAGGCTAGGTAAAGAAATCATCTATAAGATTTCGATGTGCAATCCTATCAATAACATGCGCTCTATTGTTCTTTCATTGCTATTGCAACATTGCAAGTATCTACCACCATATCCAGACCAAATGAGAGCTCATAATGCTATTGGATTGGTTCTCACAGGGAACACTTGTATTCATGACAATCTCTCCTTGCATACTAAATCATTCCAATACATGCTCATCTCAGTGAATAATGGACCACCGTCAATTGCCCTAGTGTCCTTTCCTTGGTTGATCTATCTCCTTCATTTGGAAGGCACCATAAGCCGACAAGAGAAATCTACTCCCATGCCTTTTCACTACAGGAATTTTCCCATTTCTAAACTTCTTGATTCTTGTCCTACCTCTTGTTGTTATTGCTACGAATGCACAACTTTCACTATGACAAAAGAGTCAATGTATTGATTAGCTTTAAACATTAGGCTGAGAAATATGATAGGTTGTATTCCATGAAATATGATGATAGATGCAACAATGAGACAATGCATTAATGTATCTTCGCATGAGCAATAATCGTCTAATACTAAGTCATGCCAAGCATGAGTGATAAAGGTATCAGACAATAGGTTATGTGACATAGTCGAGGCACAACTCATGACCATAATGTATGTCTATTTATGTTGTGATTGTTGTGCACTAGAGTATAGATCCCGATATCCTTGCATGCACTAAACTTATCACTGATATAAATCATTCAAACCCTTTCGTAAGACAAGCAAAGGAACACCTTCAATCAAGCTATCATATTTTAACAAGGCATTTTGGGAAAGGCCTTATCAAGCAAGAAGGACTTTGAATTTATTGCATCATCAAGGACATAAGGCAAGCAAAGGATCCTTGATGGCTATCAATGCAAACCTCAATTCCAAGAAAGGATCAAAGTCATTTGGTTATAAACATTCAAGCACAATCCATACAATAAAGTTAGTCCAATAAACCTATTGAAGAAACCGTTATGCATTTGACTTCTAAGCATTATACTTGCACTACTTCATGCATATGATTATCATGTCATTGAGAGAAACCATTCTTGGAGCAAACATGATGAGCAAAGGAAAATGCCACCATCATAAACATAAACTAAAACACTATAGTAAGATCTTTGCAAGTAAGAGGATGTTTGAAAACATTACATTGATCAACACACAAGTAAACCAAAGGATTCATATATCATTAGAACCAACTCGTCATCCAACTAAACTCTAGGCAAGTTCAAACAATCACTAGGTCATACATATTAGGTGCAACACACCACATTAGTGATCAATAAAAGCATATTAACATGATTTCATAAACTTGGTAGGAAGGTCCTTTAGAGTGAGAATGAATAGCAAACATTCAAGCATATAACACTACCAAGCAAGGACATTCAAACATCTTCCACCCTCATCAACCTTCACATGCAAATAATTAATGCTCAAAGGTAAGAAGAAAACTAATAATTAATGCTCAAAGGTAAGAAGAAAACTAATCAACTACTGCTCAATCAATCCATTAGCTTTTGGGGTTACTCCAAAAGCATTTTCACCTAGCTAAAAGAGCGCTAGGTCTCCAAGTCCCTTGGTGATGCTTGATGGACATATGGATAGCTTAGTTTCAGTGGATGCTTGAACTTGAATAGAGTGTTAGCGGTAAGAAGAAAACTAATAATTAATGCTCAAAGGTAAGAAGAAAACTAATCAACTACTGCTCAATCAATCCATTAGCTTTTGGGGTTACTCCAAAAGCATTTTCACCTAGCTAAAAGAGCGCTAGGTCTCCAAGTCCCTTGGTGATGCTTGATGGACATATGGATAGCTTAGTTTCAGTGGATGCTTGAACTTGAATAGAGTGTTAGCATAGCACACTTACCTAGGAGGTTATTATCCTATCTAGCATGACTACTAACCCATTGGGTCCACACAATGGGGGAGTCGATTGCTTGATTAGGAAAGGTACATACCAAGGAGGATGAGCTCTAGGCACTTTGAGGAGGTCACTTGGCCCTAAGAGCACAAGACCATGTGACATACACCTTGGAGGTTGGATACTTGACTTGAAGACGGATGAGTTGAGGGCATAATTCATGGGGGTTGGTTGTGGGCTCGAACACATGTTAAGGAGAAGCATTGGGGCAAGTAACTACTTTGGCACACATTGAGGAGTGTTGGGCACAAGAAGACATGTGGCACACAACTAGAGGAGAAGCACCTTGCATGAGGAAACTTGGAGAATGAACCACCATGTATGAGGGAGCATTGGGTTAGTAGTTTGTTTGATAGTGCACCATCTTGGAGGAGGGCGTTGGGCCCAAAGGGGCATCATGCTTGGAGGGTGCATCATCTTGGGGGTTAGATGAATCCTAGTGTGACATTTTCACATCCTTGTTTAGTGGAGCGTTCCATGTGAGGTTGCCTTGTTGACTTAGGTCTAGGGTTACTTTTGTGGACCTGGTCTATGTTTTATGTTGGTATCCCTCACCTACTTCTATATAAAGGGAGGAGAGAGCCTTTGCCATTACTCACTATTGATGTACTCATTGTTCTATCTTTGTAGTTGTCTTGGAGAAGTCTCGTAGGGAGAAAGACCTAATATTTGTGATGCAAACTCTAGAGAAGAGACATGAAGATGAATGTTAGCACTAAGGATGAGCTTGGGTCTTAGCACATGTGTGATGCAAGAGAAGAATGCCTAGGGTTTGTGTGATGTAAACCTTAGAGCAAGAACATGGAGCACTAAATGAGTAGAGGAGTCTTGGAATTTGGTGTGATGCTTAGCTTGAAGAAGACTTGGAGCTTATGTTGATGTACTCTTGCTATTCCATTGCAACATTTTCTAGAGGTCTTGGTGGTTGCATAATGCAAGAGAAGCAGACTCAAGGTTTTGTTGAGATTTGGATACCTTGGAAAGTGGTCACCATGTGCTTATGAGTCTCTAAGCACAAAGGGGGGAGACTTTTACCCTCATACTTTACTTTATGATTCTAATTTCATTTTGACTTAGGAGTTTTAAGTCAAAAGTGAAATATGTCACTTAAGTCATAAAGGACAGACCTTAGTTGGCAGCCTCATAGGACCTCAGAATTTCAACAGGTTTGTGGTATGCAAACCCTAGAATGGACAGGAAGCTTGGAAGGCTAGGGCTAAGGTTTAATTTGGAGCTTTTGTACTTGTGTGATGCAAGAAGGCTTGGGGTTTAACTAATGTAAACCATAGAGTAAGACATGAATGCTATAGGAATGAAAAAGACCAAGGGCTTGTGTGATGCAAGCTTCAAGAATCTCCTAGGAAACTTGTGTGATGCAAGTGGAAGATCAAGGGTGGACTTCTTGGCGTTGATGCTAACTTGTTGTTGAGCCTTTGGAGCGGCTAGGAGAAGCTCGGTGCGATGCCTTGCTAGGTCGTGATTAATAGATAGGGTTTGTTGTTGATGGTGGATGCCCTAGCTAGAGTTTGGATGCAATTGGAGTGTCCTAGCTTGTGATAAGCGGATAGGACATGTTCTACCAGCTTGTGATGAGCTAATGGTATGTACTTAAATCTTCATTATGTTGTAATATATATGAAGTGTACCTTTGTTGTCCAAATATTGTGCATTGCAGATCTGAAAATCAGACTCATGTTTCTCATGTTAATGAGTAGTCTCTAGGGCTGTTTGTATATCGATTTATCATGAACAGTTAGCAGATTTGTTAAGTGATTTAACAAGCTAGGAAGGAACTAAAGAAGCAGCTTTAGGGCTGTAATATATCTAATGTTTTTAAGTATTTTCC
>CBVK0101468076.1:0-35137 GCA_900067695.1 Picea abies | reverse complement strand
GAGTAAGATCCAAACCATTCAGATGCCAGCTCACCATAGAAGCTTCTCCTTCTAGAAGATTCGAGAAAACGCTCATTTTTCCCACGTGCAGGAATTCTTGCACCCTAGCTATAGAGCAACCTGCGAACACCTCGCACCCTGGCTATAGTGCAACCTACGAGAATGGGTCATTCTCACACCCTTCCTATATAGCAACCTGCGAACTTCCTTTTTTATAAGGTTTTTACATAGGAAAATGCAACTTCTTTTCTCAGGAAAAGTTCTTCTCCCTTCTCTCTTTAGGAACTCAAGCCACTAACCCCTCTGAAGGCAACATATAGGTTTACATCATTAACGGTCATAGGGATGACAAAAATAATGTGTAACACCAACCATCTCAGCCTCCAGAAGTCGTCAATGTGGACGAAATCCCGTCACCTAATACAACACCAGGAAGCCCCACACCCATTGTGGAGGAAACCCAACAGACAACACCAACAGGTATGGACATTGAAATGTTAGAAGAGAGACATGACCAATAGGTTGAGGATGCAAGAAACCAAGTGCACCTTGAAAACCCTCAAGAATATCCAAGAGTCAATGGGACGATTCCAATCCAGGAAGAAATGACCACACCGGAAAGATCATAGACAACCACATCAGAAAAACCATAGGAGGGAGTAGTGGAATATGTCACCGAATGAACAAATGAGTATGTATAAGAATGAACAATGGAGGCTGGAACCTCGAGCTAGCCACCACAATGAAAGGGAAAGCAGACGATACCTAGGTCACTATGCATAAAACCCACTGCAACCATTGTCTTTCCGCTCATTCCAGAAGGGGTACTTATACCAATAAATATGTTAGGACATGTGGAGAAATTGAGGTACTCAGACCATGATGTGATGGACACATACAAGTTCTTAGAGTTTGCCAAGAAATTCTACCTACAGACTATGGGTATAGGACCCTTTGGTGAACCAATTAATCAACCAGTCCAATGGTCAACAGGATTGGCCAAAAATGAGATTCTAGGCCTTTTGTACCTACCACACTTTGGGATGGGCCTGTATGAAAACAACTGTGTCAAGGAGATAATGGCAGTTACACATGGTAGATATTTGTGGCTGGAACAACTCGTCTCAATAGACGTAGAGCTCATCGCATACATCATAGGTCTGCCATCATGGGGTGAGGATCACGTGCAGTTCCTTGAGGAATAAACGAAGGAGAAAGAACTGACCGAGGAAATGAAGAAGAAATATGGCACCGAAAGGGGGTCGTGCAGAATCATCATTATGCATATTAGTGACGCCGCAACAAGAATGGCCACAAAAATTATGACATTCAAGTTACTCAGAAAATGTTGCAAGTAGGAAGTCTCAATCAGGGTTGTCGTAGCTACTGCAGAGTGTGCCGAGGGCACCACACTCAGTTGGGCCCCTTATTTGTTGAATTTGTTCCTAGATGACTGCAAGGATGCACATGATCTGGAACAAAATTCCATTTTTCATGGCTACTCATCTTGATAGCCTTGATCGGATGGAAGGAGACAAAGTATTATTTTTTTCCACCAAACCCAAACCATGCCACAAAGCGCGATACTTATTGCTTAGAGCCGCTTTGGAATCCAAGAACAGAAAAACAAATGCATCCATATTCGAAGGCTATCTCAGTGACATATAGGACAACATCACCATCACTTAGAGGGTAACACCGGAAACAATCACACAGTATCAGGGCATAGCCAATTTCAAAGCCACTAGACATGTGATGTGGATCCAGGCACAAAAATATCCCGACAATCAATGGCTGCAACTGCGCTACTGCATCAAGGAGGAAGACATAGAGATGACCATTAAGGATTGGGAAGATGACTGGAGGGTTCCAATCCTCATTTGAGAAATATCCTTAGAAATAGAGGTAGAGGAGGAAAGACAGAAACATACACAAGTTGAGGAGGTAACAGTGCCCAAGAAAGCAAGGATAGGTCAGAACAAGGCACAACAAAAAAAAGGAGGGACATCCAAGACATGCGCCCAGACGGGGAATAAAAACAACATACAAGAGCCACAGGTACAATAGAAACAGGCTAGGGCAACACATGGAACTACATAAAGTGCTACTCGACAAGAGCAAGGCCAGACTAAGAGGCCAATCATCCATATGGGGGGTGCGCGCAAGAAGGCCAAGGCACACAAAATGCCCCCATAATACACGATCACCAAGGATGATGCAGACATGGTGGCCCAAATGATCTAGGATCGCACAATTGAGGATTTTGATAATGCTACGCGCCAAAGGGACAAAATTGAGGAAGGGATAACACACATGCAACAACTCCTTAGGCAGCTCGAAGAAGCGCAGGTAGTTGACAATAGCGCATGAACGGTCCCATCAACATCACAGATAGGGGGTGAATCTAGATCAAGCGAGAAAGATAGGATCCAGAAGACAACACAACCGAGATCGACATTTCACGTCACACCCAACATGTTGTGCATGGATGAAATCATAGGGAAGACACCCCTAAAGGAATTAGCTCAAATATAGTTGGTATTGACACGGATACCAACCAAGGCCTTGTATAAACTCCAAGTCAGCGTTACACAGGAGGTACAATCTTGCACATGCATAGATGCAGTGGAATTGGAGAAGAAAAAGGACAATCGAGACATGTTGGAATTCGTACTCAAGCAGGATAAGATCGAGACCAAAGATGAGAAGGACCACGTGGATGTGATGGAATAGAAACTGGCCATAACCTATGAGAAAATTCCAAAGAAGACATAGATGACCGAAATCAAGGTGATAGAGAAGATTGATCATATTGTGCAGACAATCTATCAATACCAATAGGAGATTGAGCACCTCTGGGAGCAGCTCACACCTACCATGCCACCAGAGTTGAAGGATAAAAGGAAGCAGGAGGCAACAATGCAGATAAAGGATATAGAGCAACAAGTCCATGCAATGACTGGCTTGTTCGAGAAAGAGGCACAACTTTGGACGAAGCTGGAAGAGGATCAGTAGGTCCAAAAGTGGGACCAGGAAGGAGAAAGGATAAGCATAGCTATCCAGGAAATCAAATAGAGGCAGAAGACAATGTCGATCACAGAGCGCGTCAAAGGAGCGTAGGACATGAATAAACTGTAGGCATAACTCATAGTTGCGCAGATGCATAAAAAGGAGTGCTAGGATCAAATGGAACCACTCCAGGAGCGAGCAATAGAGGTCATTGCATAGGTGTAGGAATCCAAAAAAAATATGGAACAAACCCAGATAGACTGTGCAAGGATGGTCAATGACGAGATTGCAGTGCAGGTATTGGGCGCACTCAAGGAGAAGATCACACCGGCCCAAACACAAGCAACGAAGCTCATGGATAAGTTCCAAGTGATCACAAGAGAGATCGATGAAGCAAACAATGGTTAGGTGGCTTGGGACGAGCCACATGTCAGTGTTGGGGGCTTGTTGGAAGCAGGCAAAATTAGAAAGAAAGGCTATTTTGGGAAGAAAGGCATGCAAGAGGAAAGCGACAACTGGAAGGAAAAGAAGCATGCGTGTATGCATGGAAGACTTAATGATTCTAGGGTTAGGGTTTTGGTAAGAGAATGTAACGACTGATGATCCAAAAATACATATAAATAGACACCTAGGAGGTCTAGTGGGGGGGGTTATGGAGTGTTACTCACGCGAGAAGGAGTAATTAGTCTGTAACTATTGTAATACGATCCAATCTTGTAAGCTGTGGAGATGTAGGGAGTCATAAGGGTAGGTCTTGAGTGTTAGATCACAGACTGAGGAACCTGGTCTGGTCTAGTCCGCCTCATAATAGATCTCGACCCAACTGAGGATGAGTTGTAAAGCGTGCAGCGCTGTAGTTTTGGAACTACCATAACAAAAGATCTTCAAAGCCATATCTTTGTGGACGTAGCCGAGGAGGGGGTGAACCACGGTAAAATCTATGTTATGTGATTGAATGTTTGTATCTCTTTTACTGTCTATGAGTAGATATTAGAATGATGTATGAATGAATTAATGGATCTAATTACATTACATGCATGAATGAGAATGACAATATATTTCTTTAATAACTAGATAGAATTCATAGCACGCAATTCACAGATCCCCATTTAGTCCTGGACTGCAAGCGCTTGAGTATTAAAATCACCCATTAAGACTATCTCGGGTGAGACTGTGCAGTGCACTCTGTGTGTTGCACTGCCTTTTGGTTTACCAGGAGGGCCAATAGTTTTAGAGGATTTTTTGGATCCCCAGTAGACCCAAAACTGGGTCAAATCATGTTAAAGAGATAACCAACCAACAACATTCAACATTGCGGTTCCATTTTTCCGTGACCTACAAACAACACCCAAAGTTTCACGATATAAAAATTGACCGTCGGGTCCTCATGTCTCCTGAATATAACTTGTGACCCTATTTTGAAGCTCAACCGACCACTTTCCATACTTGGCCATTTCTTGGAATCTCTTTCGCAGGTCGTCGGGTTGGCGGGTTCATGAAATATCCAATCCTTAATCACTCTTCGTCGTCCCCACCACCTTCGAATTCTTTCTAAGTATGCAATTATTAATCTTTAATGCTAACATCTCATCATGAAGGAACCATAAAGATTGTCATTAATGAGCGAAAGGCTCGAGGAGATCTCCCATTAGTACGCATTAAACCAAGATTTATGGAGGGTTATATTATCCCTTCCGAGTGTTCATTTCAAACATCATGGAATCTCTTTCGCATGTCGTTGGGTTGGCGGCCTCACGAAATCTCCAATCCTTAATCCCTCTTCGTTGTCCTTGCCACCTTCGCACTTATTTCTATGTATGTAATTAGTAAGATTCAATGGTAATATCTCATTACACAAGAACCGTAGATATTGTCATTAATCAATGAAAGGCTCGAGGAGATCTCCCATTCATACGCATTAAACCAATATTTGCAGAGGGTTATATTATCCCTTCCGAGTGTTCATTTCAAACATCATGGAATGACTTTCACGGGTCATCGGGTTGGCAGGCTCACAAAATCTCCAATCCTTAATTTCTCTTTGTCATCTCCGCCACCTTCACACTTATTTCTAAGTATGAAATTAGTAAGATTTAATGCTAAAAACTCATCATGAAGAAACTGTAGAGATTGTCATTAATGAGTGAAAAGATCGAGGAGATCTCCCATTCATACACATTAAACCAATATTTGCAGAGGATTATATTATCCCTTCCAAGTGTTCATTTCAAACATCGTTAGGAAAAAACAAACGTTCTCACCAACTTATGGAAGCAACTCGACTACATTTCTATGGAGATACAGTGAACATATTCAGGCGTGAGGACCAGAACTTCCAGTGGTCCAGGGCATATTCTTACTACTCATCCCCTTCCACCCATAACAATGTAATTTGGACTTCTGGAATTGCTCATGCAGGCTGTGTCCCTGAAGTCTTTGACTGTAAGGAGGTGGTCTCTTAGTGCACCGAGATATATATTTAAAGCCAAAGAATTATTCCACTGCATGAACACTCTCCTATTTCTTTGTCACCTCAGGTCTTCCACAAGATGTTGATATTGTCGGAGCCAACATTGACCTTTAGAGGAGAAGACTGCAAGGAGTTCCTAAGAAATCATGATAATGAGTTGAACCTCTTACCCAATTTCCTGGAAGACCTGATGACAGTTCCTGAAGATATCACAAGGTTGCAAGTTAGTTCATTTAGAAATCTATTCCAAGAAATTGCCTGTCTATTTATGAGGATAACGGGTAATGAATCCACAACAAGCATTTCCCGCATGATTATTTATATTTTGTATTTCACGGTCAAGGAACAAGCCATTTTTTATTGGGGGACATTGATTTCCATTGAAATCTGTTCCCAATTGTCATGATTCAAACAAGAGAAGAAATTTTATATGTCATCCTACTTGGTTTTCGCGATAGCGCATTGCTTTCCATTTCCAAAACTATTTGTGTCCAAGAAGGTAAACTGTGAATTCAACCCAGTAACCTTCTGGTGCCAGGCCTTATGAAGGCACAAGGCCTCCCATTTTTTTTATGAGGTTTTTAATGACTTTGTCTTAGTTTTCAAAGATTTATTATTAGGAAAGGATGCTCCCCGGATGTCTGACCAGAAAACCAAGTTTTTGGACAAGAAGGGGGCACTTGAACAAATGGATAATTACAGTGTAATAATTATTTTTGGCTCCAAGGAAAATCCTTCCTTCCTTCCATGTCACATTACAGACATAATGTTTGTTACAGAACTAACAAGGCAATACAACTTTTGGTTGCATTTTTTCCATGAGAAGAGAAAAAAGAAGTTCATTCCTCTGCCTTGGAAAGTCAGGGACTTTGTGTTCAATAACATCAATAAGATTGATGAATTTGCAAGCGATTTCAAAAAAATGAACCTAAGATATGCTGAAAGACTGAGAGGGTTCGACCCTAATGCGATTTTTGTAGAACATTTACTAGCGATTTTTGTAGAACATTTACTAGCAGTTGGCTTCAACAATTCTTTTATCCGTACATTCCTGAACGAAGACATAGACAATGACGAGAACATTCCTTCTATTGATGTTGGTGACCTAGAGAAATTTCAAATCACCAATGAACTGTACAAACAACAAGGAAAAGGCCCTGGTGAGAAGAGTGCGCAATCCCCAACTATCACTCCCAAGAGTATGACATCCTGGATCATTGCTCCAATGACCCACCCCAACAAAAAAACAACCCACAATTCTTGAAATGGAGGAGGAGATAAGAACCCTCCTCCGGGTAAAATTGATAGTTCTCACAAGCTTCCCGTGAGGAAGAAGAGAAAAAATGGTGTGCAAGAAGCGGAAGAGCCCCGAACTGAAAGTGATATACATGTTTTCTCCCTTGAAGACATGGAACTTGATACTGATCTCCAAAATGTATTCCCCAATGTTGATCATCCCTAGGATGCGATCCACCATAATCACCTAATGGAAATAACTAAGACTTATATTTTTGATGAAGATGAATCCTTCGTATTCTAGAGTGTTGTTTTTTATGGCGAATCTAAAAATTTAATTATTGAAAGGAGACATGTAAGAAATAAGAAAGGTAAATTTCATTCAAATATTAACCTTAATAACATGTAGCCTACCCAAATATCCTGAATTAACCGAGCAACCAGAGATGCTCTTCATGATTCCATTGGAGGCATTGAGGTAGAGAATGCCAAACTAAAGGACCGAATCAAGGAATTGGAGGAAGCTTTGATTCCTATAACATTGCTTGCCAGTCCTTTAGATTAACCGTGCCTGCCACCCCTGCAGCCAATTTAAAAGGATCATCCATCCTCCTCACATTGTGTAGAGGCTATGTGGAGAAGAATATCAAGAAAATAATGGAGCTAATTACTGAATCTTGGGAAACATAAAAAATTATAACTTTTTTTTGGAATGAGAGAACATTCCCTCCAAGAATATTTGGAGGAAGATTTAAAAAATGAAGAAGGTTTCTATCTAGACGTGGTCGTCTCTTTTGGCATCAAAGTCACCAAAATGACATAAATGAGAAGAAGATCTCCCCTCCCCAAATAGGATCAAACAATTAAATTCATGGTGGAAAGAGAAAGTTAAGAATCTACATCTCATTTTCCTATCATGTGAACAAGCCATATCAAAGAAAGAAGAATTATTCAGAAAGCTGACCAAAATAGACTTAGACGAAAGTACCAACGAGGTCCAAGACCCCAAATTAATATTCAACTCCTTGTTCTTAACCAAGCAGGCCTTCGATGAACAAGTTGATATTTTTAAGGGGTTGTATTTTGAAGAGTTTTACGACATCCTTGAATATGATGAGGATGACGTGGACAAATGACCAGTGGACTATTCACTAAAAAATCAATAAATTGAATAGGATCTACGTAATATTTCTATCAATCTAAGGGAATTAGAAAGCGATCTTTTCAACATAAAAATCTGGCATGTGATCAACATGGCCCCCATGAGATGCTACATTGAAGAATGGCTCCAAATGGAAATTGACAAGCTCACTGACGAAGGGAAACAAGCGGTTGGAATGATTCCAGTAACTGTCGACGAGCGCAATAAAAAGGCATCAACAAGCAAATAGGAAAGGGGGAGAGATATACCATCATAGTAAGTCTATACTGATCACATCCTGCTTTCTTTATCAATCCAATTATTCCACCTCTTTAAATAGAAATGTCTAACCAAAGACTAATAACTTCCAATTTCTTCTTTCCAGGTCTTGTTGTCTACTGTCGTCCACTTCTTCTTTCTACAGTCCTATTTCTTGTACATATTTATTTTATGGTTTGCGAGAGCCTCAATCCTAGTCTATATGAAAAACGCATTTAAATTTCAAGGAATATGTAACATACATTATTATTTTTTGATAAATTTCAAAGAAATCTATTCTGGGAACAATCTCGACGGTGCCTTGTAACCCCATTTTCAGAATGAAAAGTTAGTTCTCTTTATGCATGATGGTCATCTTATTTTATTTTTATGTGCTCATAAATATTTATCTTAAACTATGCTGGATGCTAGGAAATTGTGTTTATTTAATTTGAATGTTTAATGTGTGTGATTCCTGGTCCTATTTTCTAGGAACCTTTATTTCAAAAAACAAAAAAAAATCGTTTTCTATCCTTTTGTATTGCTTTAATTCATTATGAAGGACTTTCTCTAAGTCCCACATTTGAACTATACATGGCCCAGGAAAAAATTAAATAGGAGTACCACATCTATAAAAACGTAGTAGGATTGACATCCTTGTTAGGTTGTTGTTTCGGTCCTAACAGATTCAAGGGTCAACGGACTTGTAAATACATCTGCAAGAATATCCGCAGAAATAAAAACCTTCAAAATTTTTTATCATTGCCAAAAAACAATCAACTGGATATACATCTTACAAATATATCAATTGGTACTATACTGAACTGTCATAGGTATCTTACAAATATTTCAGTTGGATAGGCATGCTACAAACATGCCCTCTTCCTGGAAAGAAATTGCATATCAACCTCTACAAAGTGGGCTTACTGATCACAAACAAAAGTTTCAGGAAAAGGGAATCTTCCTCTTTCTCGACACCTTTTTTTCACACATTTTAAATTAACTTCAATGAGCTTAAAAATCGTGAAAATAGATCTATTTAATAGAATGAAATGGATGTTTCTTACTTTGTCCATCGAAAAAATTAAAGAATTGACTATGGAAATTGAAGTTAACTCTAAATATTGGGAGTATACAAAGATCATTATAAATGATTTTCATAAATATTTTGACTATATTGAATTTAGTTGGAAGTATACAAAGATCATTATAAATGAATTTCATAAATGAATTAAAGAGATAAAACCTACAACGTAGGAACAAAAATTTCCAAGATGAAAAGTCAGACTCCAACAATATATCAAGTTACAAGTGATGGGGATAACTGTTCTTTTTAGTACCTATCTGCTGCACTACTGGTAATAGGAGAAATTACGGAATATTATTAAGAAAATAAAAGAAAGATAGATTATGAAAAACACAGTATAATTAGAATGAGAATATTTTCAAAAACTAAATGGTTTCAATGCCAGAATTGCTCTAGGAGATTAACGCTCGGGAACCTTCTCTTTCCGAAATGAATGTGAGTTGTTGATCAGTTTCCAATGTGCGATCTGGGCGACCTTAGCAGTTTATCCTGCCTGCTAAAGTTTTATCAACCTTCCAATTTTAGAACTCCCTTGGCCATATTTAGCGATGGAACAAATTTCTCACAAAGTGACTTTCTCGCTAATTACTTGTTAAGCCAATCTTAATATAATATTATCATTAACTAATTTGGGAATTTGGGACTTTGTATCTTCATGGCTCTGGGCTTCATGGGAGGTGTGTTTATTTTGGAAGGAAAACTTCTGGAGTTACATTCTCTCAGAGTCATGTAGCAGCTTGTCATCTTATGTCTGACATGTTGTAGAGTGCCACGTGTCCTATTCTACATGGATACCACATGTCCTGCCTGCTTCTTGCCACGTGTTCACGACAATTTCCATGTGTCTCCGATACTTTGGGATTATAATTCTCCCATGGTCCCTCCATACATGTGCATTTATTTCCATTCCAACCTGGCAGGGAGTATGCTGCCATGCAACACTTGTTTTTATGTGTTGTGGAAAAAAAATTATATGTTAAAAGTTGATATATTCAAAATTAATGAAAAAATGTTTTGCGTTGGGAAAATAAAAAATGTATGTTAATTATATAAGGAATATATTAAACTAAATAATTTATTTCATTTTTATTTAATTGTTTTTTGCATTTTGATAAACTTATTAATAATTTAAATATCATATTTTTATTTTAAATCAATTTTTGTATTTTTATAATTAATAATTAATATTTATCAAGTAAAAATTTGCATCCACAATTAAAATGACATAACATATTTACAAATCAGAGAGAGTGTGGGGTGTCATTCATAATCTTTATGAAAGAAAAGAATTTGAGTATGTTTGAGACTTGGTCATCACAAATGATGAAATCGAATCCCTTGTGCTGGTAAACAGATTTACCTTTGCTAAAAGAAACAAAATTAATAAATCCATAGTAACTATAGACTCTATGGTATTATCATATCTCTTCATTATCAAAAAAATTTGACCAACCTCCCTCTTTCTAGATTATGCCAACAAATCATGAATTTATCATAAGAATACTAGGTTGTTGAGTTTTCATACATCATTTAAACTCTTAACTAGAAGAACCAAAAGGAAAATGATGAGGTCTCACTCAGTGAAGGCATCCTTAGTATAAAAGTGGGGTGGGGTAGGAAAACTAACTCCATGTCTCCCCTTACACGCATGTCATTAAGGTGATATCACACCACATCTCCACACATCTCAACATGTAACCAATGGTGAGGGTATCATTTACACCCTCTCACCTTTCCCCTGAGGATATTGAACCACCCCATGAAATCATTAATACATGTAAGGGAGAGGACTCTGGTCTCACATGTGGGAAATTTTGGAAATCTTCTAAATCAAATATGGTAAGAAGGGAAGAAAAGCATGTAGTTGGAAACACTAGAGCAACTTTGAGCTTCCACCCAGATCTAGTTAATCTTGATTGAAGGGTTTATTCTTAGAGGGGATGGCCATCCATAGTGCACTATTAATGTTGTAGTCGATGTTTAAAAAATTATGATTTGAAGGATATTTAGAGAGGATTGAAGCATTCTCAAGACTCAAAAGAATGTAGGGTAACCAACAGAATTGTAGCTTACTCAGTGGAGTCAATGGAATGAGAAAATATAGATCTATACAAGGGAAAGAGATTGGGTTCATGACCAGTACACCATTGAAGTAAGTGAGGAAATCATTGGCTTGTGATAATTGGAAGAAAAAACTCGGGCTTTCATGACAATACACAAATGGAAGCAAGTTGAAATGACCTCTATCATAAAAATGATTAATTCCTTGGTTGGAAAAATGGTGTATCAGCTCCATCTCCCATGTATATCTCTATTTATTTAGCTTCAAGTAGCCTACCTAAATTAAGTACTATCAATTTTGATGTTGTCCTCCTAACATATGTAGTCATAGCTTCAATGGACCTTCTAGGTGCACGTGCTGCCAAGGAAACATAACAAGATGGTGCTACAACAAAGGTGGACTTGAATAATATTTCCTATTGAGGGCATAGTTAAATTTTTGGTTTTTTATTATGTATCGTCACTTTATTTGTTTGTAGCACAATTTGTTAATAAGTACTCCCACCCTTCAATACCTAGATTCTTTTGGAAGTTTCACTATAAATAACTTTTTGATGGACCCTATTCACATGAATAACTAGAGGAATGATGACAATGCCTACCTCTCTTTTGTATCTCTAGTTGTATGGTTTGACTAGAACCCTTTTAGTTTAAGAACTCTCCTTCTAGATAAACTATAGATAAAATGTTGATAGGATATACATGCATGTATATGCATTTACCTAATAATTCTAAAAAATCTATCAAATCATATATACTTTTCAAAGATTTAATGATATACTTACGGAGATAGGTGGCATAGAATTACTCTCCACTTAGTACTTAAATCTTGTCAAACAATATATGAGATATGTCCCCATTGATTTCAATATCATGGAGCTTTAAATAGCATGAAAATTTGAATGGTTTCCATACCATTGAGACATTTCGTTTCAATTTTTTTAGATCCTTCACCCACAATATACTTCATCTAAGAAATTTGCTTGTGTGGTTGTGTACAACCTACATTGAAAAATACTTATTGTTTTCAAATATAATGAGTGCATTCTTGATATTCCCAAAACACTTACCTAATCATACTTAATCTCAATCACAATAGTAAAGAATATATCTTATAAGGATTTAATTGAGAAATATTAATCTAAATGTTAATGCAACTTAGATTCAAGTTAGTCTCTATTATTGTTTAAGTCTAGTGGAGTAGCCCTCGTGACCATCTGTTATGAGCCAAAATCCAAAAATAACATAATAATAGAAGGAATAAGTAACTCCATGTCCTAATAATGATAAAGATTCAAATAATAGTAATCCACTTTGAGAGGGAAACCTCCATTTACAATATATCCAATTTCACAAGATAACATGCCTATACAAATCAATCTCCTTTATTATAAATAGGAGATAAAGCAAGCATTATGTATCCTACCACTAATATGATCATGATGTATCCTTACATAGGGCCTTAGGGGCCTTAACATATCCCCTCTTTATTAAAAAATATTTTCCATCAAATCTTGTAATTGAGGGTGTTTCTTCATGAACTGCTCTTTTTCCCATGTAGCTTCTTTTGGAGGCATATTGTTCCACTTCATTAGGTACTCCATAATGGTTTTATTCCAAAGAGATACAAAACATTGATATATAACCTTTTATTGTTCAATAAGCATCTTCCCTTCTTCATGTAATTATGTAAGTTATGTCTGCACTAGCATAGTTTGTCCCAAAACCTTTTTTTATGAAAGATACATGAAAAACATTATGAATGCAAGAAGAAGGAAAATATAACTCATATGCCACTTTTCCAACCTTGTGAATAATATTTGAGGGTCCATAAAATTTTGGATTCAATTTGTCATTCCTGTTTTGTTTGAGAGTAGATTACTTATAAGGTTGTAGTCTAAAAAATAACCAATCACCCTCCTCAAATTTCCTTTCACTTTGATGTTGATCTTCTTTCTGCTTCATCTTGTTTTGTTCCATTTGAAGTATTTTCTTAAGAATTGTCAAATTTTATTTTGTTTTCCCCATATGTGACTCTATTTGATATACTTTGGACTGATCCTACAAAAAGTATGAGATACTCAGAGCCATATATCCATAAAGGTCTTCAAATGGGGACATCTTAGTAGATGTGTGATAGGTAGTATTATACCACCATTCTACTAGAGGAATCCACTTCACCCATTGAGATTTATTTTCTAAAGAATAGGACCATAGAAAACCATCTAAACATTTGTTAACTATTTCTATTTGACCATATGCTTGTGGATGATATGTTGAACTCATAGTACCCTAGTTTTGTTCCACTCATCTTCCATGATTATTTCCAAAACATTCTTATGAATTTTGGATCCTTCTCACTTACTATTACTTTAGGAAATCCATGAAGTATATGAATTTCGTTCATGAACACTTCTACCACTTGAATTGTCATATATGTACTTTTAATTCCAAAAATATGTGCATATTTTGTGAGTCTATCCATGACCACAAAAACAATATCCTTAACTTTTGATTTTGGTAAACCTATAATGAAACACAATGATATTTATTCCCATATTTGATTAGGTATGTGTAAAGGCTAAATTAACCCCATTGTTTTTACCTCCTCTCCTTAATTTCTTTGGCAGACCTCACATTCTCTTGCAATTTTTTGAATATATTTCTTCATTCCTTACCCCCCAAAATATTTTTTGATCCTTTGATATGTCTTAAGTAACCATGTATGTCCTGCCATCAGAGAGTCATGAGACCATGTTACTATTTGTTGCTTCAAATTTGATTGAGGGAATACAAATATTCCACCCTTGTACCAAATGTTATATGTCTTCCACTCCTAATGTTCCATAGAGTTCATCCCCTCCTTTATACATTGTATTTTATGCCCAGTACTACTACCATTCTTCCACTCATGGTGAGATTCTTCCAATCATTTAGGAAAGGAATATGTAACATAATATAAACTTGAGGCTTATTCTATTCTATAAAGGACTTGTATTACCACATTGTCCTTTTACTTTTTTTAGATTGTTTCAAAATCGAACCCTTGCATTTTTGCTACCAACTTTTTCTTCTCTTTTGATGAGAATATTTTCTCAGAAAATTACTTTAGGCTATCATGGTATGTCTTGACTTTAAAATGCCTCTCAATGAGATATTTCCACCATTTTTTTTATCAATTATT
Source organism: Picea abies (assembly GCA_900067695.1). NCBI lineage: Eukaryota > Viridiplantae > Streptophyta > Pinopsida > Pinales > Pinaceae > Picea > Picea abies. The sequence goes on along the minus strand of CBVK0101468076.1, from coordinate 20,691 downwards.
ATTATATTTTTCATTTCTTTTACCAAGTTTGTTCCCTTGAATTGTTTACTTTCAAAGCCAATGGTATCCCTTATTGTGTCAATACTACTCCAATTTATTTTCTTCATGCATCACATTCAACTATTAATGTTTTACCAAAATCTTGTGTTTCCAATACTGACGTAGAATACATGGCATCCTTTAAGAGTGAGAATTCCAAGGTATCCTCTTCATTCCATACAAATGAATTTTTATTCAAGAGAGATGGAAGAGAGCCTACAATGCATGCACAATTATTAACAATATTTTTATAATATCCTATAAGACCCAAAATCCTTTAATACTCTTGATGTTCTTAGGGATAGGCCATTTAATAATATCTTGGATCTTTTGAGGAACTACCTTAACCCATTCCCTTGAAAACATATGATCTAAATACTCTACTTGTTGTTTCCTAAAATAACATTTGGATCATTTTACATATCATTTATTTTTCTCAAGAATTTGCAGGAATTTATCCACACGTTTAATGTGGCCCTCCCATGATTTTCTATATATAAGTATATCATCAAACAAAACCACACACAATTTCTATTTTGGGTTCAAAATGTTTTGTTCATGAGGCTTTGAAAATTAGAAGGAGCATTAGTCAACCCAAAAGACATTGCCAAGAACTCATTGTTCCCTTCATGTGTTCTAAAAGTTGTTTTGGGAATGCCTCCTTTTCCTAATATGATATGGTGGTATCCTGATTTAACATCTAAATAGGTAAAATAAGCCAATCCATGAAGCTCATATAATAGCACATCAATATCTGGGAGGAATTTATCCTTGATGGCGATTTTGTTTATATCATTATAATCAAGAAACCTTCTCCAAGCATTATCTTTTTTTTTTCACCATCACTACTAGAGTTTAAAATGAAGTGATACCTTAATATAGCATGTATTATACCATTTTCCAAGTCTCCTCCTTTTGCTGATGAGGATATCTATAAGGCCTTTTATTAGGAGGAGTACTTCTAGGTATTAGTTCAATTTGATGTTCATGATCTCTAGATTGAGGTATCCATTTAGGAACTTCTTGGAAGACCCTATGGTGCATTTCCAAGGTGAATTTTAATTCCTTTGGAATATTCTCATCTTCCTTCTTTACTTACATAAAATAAAGTCTAACCACAACTTCCCTACTACCCTTTTCTATGATATTTTCAATTATATGAGATCTAATGACCCGAGAAGGTGAATATTTAATCCCTTTGAATTCATGTTGAGTTCCCTCCAATTCAAATCTCATGAATAGTTCCTTATAGTTTGTAGAAACTATGTCTAATGTTATCAACCATTAGATACCAGAGACACATATAATCCTCTAATGGGAATGGAATACATTGCTATTTCTAAGTTAAATTATCCTATACTAAGTTTAATTTTGTGGAGTTTTCATACACAATCAATACGCTCCCCATTAGCAACCAAAAATTGAAAATTTGTTATTGGATGCAAAAAACAATTGAGTTGCTATGCTAATATTTTATCAGCGAAGTTATGGGTACTTCCTAAGTCAATAATCACTATGACCTTTTGCTTCTTAATGAATTTGACAATAATAAGGGTTTGAGGTTATGACAAAGTTTCCAATTCATGAACACATATTTCAGAGTTTTCAATGTTGTGCATAATTTCTACAAAATTTTTCATGTTCTTTTGAGTTCACTAGTTCTTCCTCATTGATTTTTGTAGACTCCTTTGTTTCCTCTTCATCATTATTCTCCAAGGTGATAATTTTTATTTCTTCACATTTATGCCATTTTGACCATTTTCTATTATACAACCAAAGCATAGTTATTTTTCTCTTCTTTCCTCCATTTCCTTCTATTATATTTGAGTAGGTTTAGGTACGATTTTCTTATGATATCCAAAGATATCTACTTACAACATATGTTCTAGCTGTAGACATGTGTGTATCCCTATTGTTGTCTTCAATATTATGACAAAATTGCATAACCTCCATAATCTATTTAGGATGTTTTAAGCAAATGTCATGTTGAATGTCTTCTTTTAATCCACACATTTTATCTTCCAACATATGTTCATCATTTATGTTATCAACCCTTGTGTTCAACACCTAAAATTCTAAATTATAATCTTCAATATCATGTAAGTGTTTTATTCTTGTGAAATGACTAAAGTAGTCTTGTTCCCAAACTTTTCCATATTTTTCCTATAAGTCTCTTCTAAATAAACACCAAGTATAATGATAAGAATGGGGTTTCCGTTTAAATATCCATTGATGTCATTGATAGGGTTTTTACTCAAACTACAAAGTTTATAAGGAAATCCTTTTCTTATCAACCATAATACTATGCAATTCAAAGTATTTTTCTATTTTGTTCACCCATGTAAATAGTTTTTTTCCTTAAAACATCTTTAGTTCAATATTGGGAAAGTTGAAACCCATAGGAACCCATCCATAATTAACTCCACTATCACGTTAGCCTCATAATCCTAAATTGTTATAAGTCCAAGTGTTTTCCTAGATTAAATGTTTTAGAGATTAGAGTATTCTAGAAAGTTTTGTCAAGAGGACATTCAGATTATGCAACTTGTGTGGGTTAATTTCAATTCGTACGACCCACATTAGATGTGTACAATATTTTTGATGGGTCCAAAATAGACCTGTCAAGTAGGTAAGGGTGAAGGCCCAATAGAAAGTCCCAATTAGAATCTCTCTCATTCGATATGGAATTTACGACCAGTTTGTGGACTTGGTTTCCACTCTAACTATTATCTAAATATGAATCTAAGAACCAAATGTTCTCAAATGAATTAAATTTTGAACCTAAACTAAATTATGATGCCTACTGCTACTCTAAGATGCAATTTTAACTTATCGTAAATTATCGTGATCAGGAGAAAACTACAAGAACGAGTACAGTAAAATGTAATACCTCTCACACATAATTAATTCATCAATACAAGGAGTATATTGATATGACAATATAATAATCAATACATAGTTAATTGTTTCACCAACTCTTTACACTATTTCTGTACTCATAAGGAAATCCAGGAAATATGAATATACTGAGCATGGTAAGAACAAATTCATAAGACTAATGCATACATTCATAAAATAAACATATAAAAAAAGAATAATCTCATTTGCACATATCAAGTACCAAAATCTCCATAAATGTCTCTTCTTCCATTAACCATACAATAAAAGTATTGTTATGATATAATACAGATGAAAAATCCCCATCTCTAATTGTGGTATCATCTTTTATAAGTTAAGAGTGACTTTTTACATTTTGAAACTTCTTTCTATCAGGGGATAGTTAGGGCTCTTCCTTTCGTATTCTCATTTGGATGACAAACAAGATACCAAAGAAAAAAATAGATAAGTTAAAAAATTATCATGATGACACTATCCTTTTCATTTCCATCCTATCTTGATACTCCTTCTAGAGCGCATGTTCTGACATAATTTCTTCTATCCTACTGGACTAAATCTTCTCCAAGTATAGTTCTCCATCAGAGACCTTGGTGGAAACCTCTAACCACAATTCATGTGTCGTCCTCTTGAATAACATATAGTTCATTGTGATTAATTTGGTGGGATTCAACAAGTATTCATCAATAGCATCATGATTCACCTCTGTAACCTATTCAATAGTCTCCTGATTGATTTCTCTTTGTTCCTCTACTTCAATTATCCTCAATTCGACTGGTGGTGCATCATCGTTGGGAGGCATGAATTTCATTATGAATTCTTTTACTAGATCATTTGAATTGTTCCACACTCTTTTACAGGCCTTGGTGACTACCTCTTCAATATTTTGGATGTCCTATAGTAGGGGTTTCCATGTGTCAAAAAAAACTTGACTCTTTATCTTTTTCTTCCTAGAATATATTGGTAGTGTATCAGGTGGGTCTTTGTACACTCCTTGCCAATTGATGATTCTATCAAAAAAATTATTCACCTTTTGGTACCTATATTTGATTTCATCAATTTGATCTTCCAAACTCATGTGGTCATCCTTATTTCTCTATATATCATTCAATATTAATAAACACCTCTTTTTCTCCAACCTCAACGTTTCATTTAGGTTCATGGGCTTTGCTCTTATAACATCCAAAGAAAGTATGTTTTTTTTTTTCTAAGGGTTTCTCGAGTTTTTCTTTGTCATTTTATAATCCCATAATTCTGTATTCTTGTTTCTCAACCAACCTGTTGGTTTCAACTTGTTCTATTTACAAATTGGCCACTTCTCGAGCATGCCTAGTCTTTATTTTTCTATTTCTTTTGAGAATTGTTTTTGGACATCTTCCAATTCTTTTGTGTATAGATATTGGTTTATGTGTACCCTCTTTTCAAACTCTACATTTATTTCATCCTTTTTAGTTTGTAAGGACTTATGTAACTCTTGTGTGTGAAGGTTATCAACAACCACAATTACCCTTTCAAACTCCAAAGTGATTTCATGCATCTTAGATTTCAAAAGTCTCTCCATTTCTTCCTTATGGAGTTCCTCTTTCTCATTAGTTTCTTTGAGAAACTCAACAAAGATATTATCTTTTTGTGTACTGAGATTATTTTCAAGATCAAAATTTTTAGCATGTGCAATGTCCAGTGTTGTGGTGACTTCATAGATAGAATTGCAGTTTCCCCTGCAAATGCATGAAGTATATAGGTATCATGTATAACATTCTCTTTTGGATCTGGCCCTAATGCCCATTCAATGACTCTCTTTGTGGATTATTGGCTTCTAGTTGTATCTCCTCTTTTCATTTTATGTGATCTCTCCTCAATTCCTTTAGTTATATGATTGTAGTAGTACTCTCCTACAACAACCACAAAATTCTTTAAATTCAGTACTTTTGAGGAGAAGGTTGAATTACTGGGAATGGACATGAGGGCAGTACATTCCTAGGGTGGAATGTTTACTATGCCCACATTAGGAGTTGATTGGATGTTTTGAGTCTCATTTATTTTTTTCTATCTTTTCCATTCTACTTCCTCATCTTCTTTCCTTTTAGCTCCAGCTTCATCTGCCAATCTTTTCTTCTCCTCGTCATCTATTTTTTGTACATCTGCTTCAGATGATAATATCTTTTCTTCCTCCTTAACTTTATTTTGTTGAAGTGCATATTGATGGGATTTTATCTCATCTTCCTTCTTTTTTCTCCTTTTATCAACAATCCTTTTAAGTGTTTATTCCTTCTTCTTTTTCTCATCGGCTTTGGAGGCCTTCTTCGGTTCATTTTTCAGTTTCCCTTTGGTTTCTTCTTGGTTCTTTTTTCCTTTTTTAGCTTTCTTTCTATGATATTCTTCCTATCCATTTATTCACTTTTAGTCTATTTCATCTACTTTTCTTATCTTTTCTTGTTCCTTCGTTTGTAACTTCTTCTAGTCTTCCTCAATAAGCAGTTGGAGTTATTCCTGTAAGATATTCTTTTTGTTCCATTTATAGTTTATTTCCTAGATACATCATCAAGTATCCTTTGTAATAATTATTCGAACAATAAGACTCCTTTGAATACGTCTTCTACAAAATTAACTTCTTGCCTCTTAGAATGAGTGAGACCCATGGACTTGATATGACTCACTATCAGGTCATGTGGATCATTCCTTGAAGCTTCTCCAAGGCACAAACACATTTTCTATAGGGATTCTGCCTCTTTTTTGGCATGTGGACCATTCAATAAACTATGAATTACTATATTTACAGGGAAAGTAGGCTAGAGCTTCTTACTACTTCCCAAAAGGAGAGAGGTTATACCAGTTCCCATGGTATGGAAAGTGATTTCTATGATCAACAACATGTCAGGGACATAGCAGGGAAGGATGTGTGGGGATATAGTATTACCATACACTCTGATGTAATTATATTATTTCCCTAAATACCGATTTTCTACATCTTTCATCCCATCCATGACTTCACCTAATATTATATATCTTGGGAATCCAAAAATGATAGTATGGAGGGGGGAAAGAAAGGAATCCATATATCATAGAAGCACTTTTTGTAGTTTATGTTCCAGAGTTGAGAACAATAAATATGAATTGGAGGTTGGTCTTGATCCCAAATCTACCCGAAAATAGGAAATTACATGGATGAACAAATGGCATTGATAAGATATGCATACATGTAAAAACATGGTTTCTACATGCCTAGAACAATTGTCATGTTCCGAAAAATATTGAAAGCTAATATCTCTACCTATTTAAAGACCTGTCCTGTCGTTATAAATATGTATGCCATGGGAATCCACTCCATCTAGGAATGTGTAATATTTTCTTCCCCATATAGTATACTCAACATAACAATCAATATCATGTATGGTATTTTAAACTCGTAGGTGGGAATTGATCTTTTCCCTTGCTTGAATTTTCTTTCTTCATCTAACCACCAATATTCCATCAACTCGGTAAATTATTTGTTATTTTTTGTAGCATCCCCAGTCACCAACTAAGCTATGACACTTAAAATTTCAAACTCTAAAACAAATTTAAATCATAAAAATATTATCCAATTGCACTGATTCATACAAAATAATAATATAAATATGCATGCAACATACATAGGAAAAACCCATGAAAACAAATGCATAAATATTAACACAACACATGAATTAACACACAACTAAGACTTATATTTGATTAAAATAACACCAACTACATGCATACATTCCACGTTCGTCCCAACCTTAGACTGCACTTCTCATAACTCTCAGTAGTGGGTTATCCCCGAGCTGGGGATAAACTCCACCTAGGTAAAGGACTCCTAACCAGGATAAAGTATCTCAGAAAGAAAGAAACTCAGAAATATGTTCCAAATTGAACTAACAACTTACAGTCCCTCATTCCCCACATGCTTATCCCACCCCAAGAAGTGTGCCCCTTCTCTGCTCAACAATCCCTCGACTTCCCCACTTCATTTCTAGGGATTTAGAAACTGATTGGACAAGAAGTATCAGATCCCTGTAGCTATAGTTTGGCACCTTCGAAAATCAATTCCCAACAATTCTCTCACCTAGGGAGAATGCTCACAGGCATAACAACCTTCCTCTTCAATATCCTACAAGCCTAACAACCTGCTTCTTCAGTCCAACTCCAAAATTAACCAGGGTACAGGTACATGTAAAAGTATAGTAACAACAAGGTATGGATGATATTTGAGTGATTCAATGAATGTTGATATAATGATAGGAAAATGAACTAAGTCCAAACTATATGTATGCATGTTCCCAACTTGACATTTGTCATGTTGAGAACTACTTTGGGCCCACTTGTCCCCATCCTTAGAAATTAGGATAAAATAATTATCCATACTTTATACTTTAAGGAATATTAACATAATATTACTTTGGGATTAAACCCCCCTAACGTAGCCCCTTATCCTTAACTTTTATCCCCCTTTCCCTTTCTAGTGGAGTTTATCCCGCCATACTCTTTTACATGGTTGGTCTGTAGAAATGATGTGTTTTAATTAATATTTGCATGTGATTACATATTACAATGATGTCTCACTCGCCATTTAACATCTGGCTCTCCAGCCTAATAACTACACAGGCTCTTTGGCCTCAAAATACATATACACAAAGGCACTCTGGCCCAAAAACTATGCACCTACTTCATTGTACACAAAAAATAGGATGGTGCACACTCTTCCTTTAGTGTGCAATCCTCACATAATTACATTGGTGGGAGATACATTATAAAATCTGTGCACTCATTTGGTATGAGATTCCCATGCACTGACTCAGTGCACACAGAACCAAATGAAGAACCTTTTACCATCATCTCACCAGCTTATTTGTATGATTACATTTATATTTACAATCAATATCCATAACTCACTAGCCTATATTTTCATTTACATTTATATGTACAATTGGGGTTTGGCCTAGGGGTATAACATTTCTCTCCCCCTTATTTATGCACTATCCTCAATGAAGTATATACATATATACAACCAAAATTTCAAAAGTCCTCAAAAACATGCGAGTATTCTGTCTGCATAGCATCCTCATGCTCCCAAGTTCCATCTTCAGGACCATACCAAGTCCATTGGACCTTTACTATCCCTATGGCTCAATTCTAGAGCTGCTTTATCTTTTGTTCAAATATGCACACCAGATGCACTTCAAAGTTTCCCTCTTGCTCCACCTGAATCACATTTCAATCAATGACATGATTAGCATCAGGTACATACTTTTTAAGAAATGACACATGGAATACATTATGAATACACATTGATGTCATTAATGAAATAATATATTCTATGGGATCAATCCTCTCGAGGATTTCAAATGGCCTATAGTAACGTGCCGCTAGATTTGAACAATTTCCAAACTTTAGGGAGCTTTTCTTGGATTTTACTTTCAAGAACACATGGTCACCCACTTTAAATTCTCTACGAGTTATTCCTTTATCAACATAGTTGTTATTTCTATCCTAGGAATCCTTTAAATTATGTTTGATTTTCATCATCTTCTCTTCCATTTCCTTGAGTAGTTCTAGCCCAACCATTTCTCTATCTACTGGGTTGTCCCAATTCACTGGTGTGTTTCACTTTCTTCCATAAAGTGCCTCAAATGAGATCATCTTTAGAGATTCTTGGTACCAATTGTTATAAGAAAACTATACCAAATGCAAATAATCTTCCCATTTGGATGGTTTATGCATCACATACATCCTCAACATGTCTTCTATCACCTAATTCATCCTTTCTGTCTTCCCATCTAACTCTAGATGATAAGTTGTGCTAAAATTCATATTTGTTCTGAATCCCTTGAACAATCCTTTCCAAAAATTTGATGTAAATTTTGGATCTCTGTCATACACAATTGTCTTGGGTATACCATGTAGTCGATCAATTTCTCTCATACAAATATCAACAATGTTGGATTCCTTGTGTGCAAGCTTTACTGGAATAAAATGGGCAACATTTTTAATCTTATCCACCACTACCATGATAGAATCACGTTTCTTGTTTGTTCTAGGTAGTTTGGTGATGAAATACATTGTTACAACTTCCCATTTCCACTGAGGAATGGGAAATGGATGTAGAAAACCAGCTGGGTGTTTATTATTAGCCTTAACCTTTTGACACTCCAACCACTTGGCAATAAAATCAACAACCTCTTTCTTCACACATGGCCAATAATAATGGATCTTGATAGCTGCAACCGTTTTATGGTAACCTAGGTTCCCAACATAAGGAACATTATGAATTTCTTTTCCAATCAAAATTTTCAATTCCTGATAATTCGACACATAAAATATGCCCCTATACATTAGAATTTCATCTTTTTTCTAGCTTATATTCTTCACTTTTCTACTGCAAAACACATTGTTGTAATTTTGTCTTTATTTCCATGTACGATAAATCTAAGTTTGAAGCCTCTAATATTATGTATTTCAAATATGATTGGTACATGGTAATGGATGTAGCATGAATCTCATGCACCCTTATACTGAGTGCATCAACCACTTTGTTCTCTTTCCCCTTGATATTATTTATATCAAATTCATATTCACTGAGGAATTATAACCACCTTATTTTCATGGCATTTAGAGTTGGTTGTTCAAATAAATATTTTAGACCACTATGGTCTGTCCTCAACTCAAATATTTTTCCTATGAGGTAGTTCCTCCACATATTCAAGGCATGTATTATGGCTGCCAATTCCAAATACTGAGTAGAATAGTTCCTTTCATGCTCCTTTAATTTCCTTGATTCATAGCACACCACATAATCATTCTAACTAAGGACTCCACCAAGCCCTTATTTACATGCATCAATGCATACAATGAAGTCTTCATTTGGATAAACAATCCTTATTATTGGAGCAGTTGCTAATTAATGCTTCAAGTGTTGGAAACTCCTTTCACAATCTGATGTCCACTCAAACTTCGCACCCTTCTTATGCAAGGAATTGATTGGGTCTGTAATCTTTGAGAATCCCTTAATGAATATTTTGTAGTAACCTGCAAGTCCCATGAATGATATCACTGCAGAGACATTCCTTGCTGTTTTCCACCCCTCAATGGCCTTTGTATTTTCTGGGTCCATTTTTATTCCTTCCTCTGAAATGGTATGGCCCAAATAATGAATTTGCTTTTGATAGAATGAACACTTGCTCAATTTGGCATACAACTGATGCTCCTTCAATACTTGTAACACCATTTTCAAGTGTTTCTCCTGCTCTTCTTCAAACTTAAAATTTATAAGAATGTCATCCATGAATACAATGACAAATTTATCTAAGTATTCTATGAAAATACCATTCATTAGACACATGGAGACATCGGGTACATTTGACAACCCAAATGGCACCACTGTGAACTCATAATGGCCATGCCTTGTTTTGAAGGAAATTTTGTTGATTTATTTTTATTTAATTCTTACATGATGATAGCATGACCTGAGATCAATATTTGAGAATATTTTTGCATATTTAAACTTATCAAAGAGGTCATCTATCCTTGGAAAAGGATACTTGTTCTTCATAGTTACCTTGTTCAACTTCCTAAAGTCAATGCAAAGTCTCAATGCTCCATCCTTTTTCTTCACAAATAATACTGGGGCACACCAAGGTGACACACTTGGGTGTATATACCCCTTCTTTAGAAGCTCTTCAAGTTGCATTTTTAATTCCTTTAGTTCTGGTGTACTCATCCTATAAGGGGTCTTGGATACTCAGGCTACTCTAGGCATTAGATTGATGGAGAAATCAATGTATCGCTTGAGTGGCAATCCTGGTATTTATTTAAATATATATTCAAATTCTTTTAGGACTTCATAATATTCAATATTTGGCACCTTATATTTAGGTGTCTCTTCCATATGTGCTGCAAATATTTGACACCCTTTCCTATAAATTTTGTTCAATTGCAAGGTTGTAACATCTCTGAAAGTTACTTCCCTAGGAATTCCCTGTACTATCCTTAAGTTGCATTCCTCATCCAAGCAATTAAATGCCTTATTATGACAGTCTAGGGAAACATGATGTTGGTCCAACCAATCCATTCCAATTAGGCAATCATAAGAACCTAAAGGTATGTTGTTCAAATATGTCCTGGTGCACAGTCCATTCATGTCCATTGGGCATGCCTTAACCATCTCATTAATTTTCTTTTTATCTCCTGTAGCGAGCTACACCCACCAAGATTTTCTAAGATTTCTTCTTGGAAATTGAAATATTTCCACCATCTTAGGATCTAGATAGCTATGATTATCTCCTGAATCAATCAAAATAAAACTGTTTTGATTTTTTATCTTACCTTCCACTTCAATCATATGTGACCAAAACCCAACTTTCTTGTTATCCAGGGCTACATAGATCATAGGCACATTTCTTCCGATGTCCTCCACTGTATCAACGTGTTGTATATTGTGAACAATCCTCAAATTTTCACCTCTTTGAGGGAAATCTACGTACATATGATCTCCCCCACAACCCCAACATTGAATAGTTGGATGCCTTGGTTTTTTCCCCAATGTATCGATCATTTTGGGTTCTTTATAATCTTGCTATCCCTGAGAACTATTTCTGAAGAATGGTATCTTAGTTCCCTTCTTCTTTTGTTCCATCTTGTTTTTCTTCTTGTCTTCCCAAGATTTTTGGAAAGTTAGTCTTCCTTTATGCTGATCATAAAGGAATTTATCCCTTCTTATAGTTTCCTATAGTGTATTGGGATCATCAGAAGTATATCTTATCACCAATAAATGACGACAACCCACTCAAATACCTTTGAATCTTAACTTTCTCATCCTTGATGAAAGAAACATAATTCAACAGTTTTAAGAATATCCTTTCATACTCATCTACCATCACACTCCCAGTATTGAGTTCAAAGAACTTCTTCATTTTCTTACCATAGTATCATTTGGTTAATTACTTATTTTGAAAGTACCTCTTGAATTCCCTCCAAGTAACCTTCTTTTCATCAATGTTTTGCACCTATACAAATTGGTCCCACAACATTGATGCTTTTCTCTTTGTGTTGATAGATGGAAATTATTCCTTCTTATTGTGAGGAGTAGTTATGTAACTGGAGTACTTCCTCATTCCTAATATCCAGGTCTCTGCGTCCTCATCCTTCTTTTTCTCACCATAAAATGTAGTTGGTTTCATTTTATTCATTTATCCATGTAGCTCATCCACCCCATACCTTCTCTTATGCTTCCTGACAGGAGATGGAATTGAACTATTGTGTGCCCTCCTAGTTGAATTCATTTTGGATTGATGGTGATGCATGCCAACACTTATTTTTCTTCTCCTCTCATCATGAGATATGTGACTCCCTGATTGGCTTGACTGAGAGTCCTTATCCATATTCTTCTCTAGTCTGTCTAAGATCTGTATTAACTTGATGTTGAAGCCTTCTTGTTGCTCTCTGAATTTCATAAGCCTCTCATTATAATCTTTATAACTATGGAAATAATTTTCATACTTTTTATGGTCTTTACCAAGTTCATGCTTTCCTCCTTTCCTTCTCCATATCCATTTGAATTTGTACCTTCATTACCCATACACACATACATCCCTCTAATCTCATCTTCATGGTTTTAATCCATCTTTGTATATTCCATGCCTTCCATGGTTCTTAACTCTATGTTGATCTTGTTCTGATCTAAATGTTGTCACTCTGCAAAATGTGCTGACAAAAAAATTTGTTAGACTAAACAATTTAACAAATTCATGAAAACTATGTACAATTTTGTTCTAATAATGCATTATAATACTTTATTCTATTTCCTTATGAAATTAACTTTCTATATCATTTTTCTGGGTTTATATCTGGATTCCTCTATCCAATACCTTTCCATTGACTACTCCCTTGCTCAATTCTGAGTCTTGAGTAGAAAGTTATGGCCATTTGAATATTACCCAAGAATTCTTTTTGTTCACACCTTAACCAAGTGCAAATCTAAACTGTATTTATGTTTCTTTATACCTTATCTTATGGAGTTTTAATAGGATCCCAACTAGTTTCCTTAATCATCATAATTCATACAATCTATCCAAGTTTCACCTCTTTATGGGTTCTGGGTTGCTAGAAACAACCAACTGAAATTTCAAGACAATTAATATTTTGTTTTGTCCTGAATGATACAAGTACCTTCTATTCCCTCTTAAACATATTTAACGTGCCTAGAATTTTAATTTAGATCCATGAATATTTTCTATGATTCAATATATTTTGACATACTACTCATGTGCCTCAATCTGATTCTGGAGCAGGATGTTATGGCCTTCAGAAGTTAGTTGGGGCTTAAAATTTACTCTCTATCATCCATGTTGTAAATCACTCATCCTAACTTTGTTTGACGAATGGGATACACCAATAGAAATCCATCACTGAGATATTTTGTTTGAGCTACAAAACTAAAGCATTGATGCAGTATTTTTGAGTAGCTAAAAACATTATTTAGGGTCTCAAAAATGCCCTGCAAAAACATAATCTTCAAAAATACAAAACATTTTGCGGAAAATCACTGGTTTTTTGTTGTTATAGTTTTCCAAATCAGATTTGTGTGCACCATTTATAAATTATACACCCATAATTAGCATGCGAAATTTCTATGTGTGTAATGCCCAAAATGTAGAGCATGCACCGTGCACCTATATCCAATGTGAACAACGTTTGTGTCGCGCACCAATATCTAGTGCACACAACTTTTATGTTGTATGCCAATATCTAGTGCACACAACTTTTGTGTCACATACCAATATTCTGCATGCATTGTAATCTTTGCACCACATAACACCAAGGTTCAGTGTTCTCACATCGCGCAACAATACTCCCTGTGCACCACCAATTCTACTTTCACGCGGCGTTAATATTTAACGTGCACACACTACACACTAACATTGCACGTGCACTAAAAATTTTGCACTGCACTATGCTAACACTCAATGCACATTCCTTTCAGACCAATATTATGGGTGTGCCACAATCTCTGCACCATGTGATGCCAAATTCTAGTGCACTCACCCATGCACCAATAATATGAACATGCCACCAATTCTGCACCGCGCAGTGCCAAATTTTATTGTGCACCCTTGCGCATCATTATTTTTCTATGCATTTCCACCTATGCACCATGAAGTGACAAATTTTAGTCTACACACCCATAAACCATTATTTTTCTGTGTGTCACCAACTTTGCACCGTGCAACAAAAAAATTTACTGCGCACATTAGCGTACCATTATTTTTCCGCGCTTAGCTGATTTTCCCATAATTTTGACTCGCAAAATTCATATTCATCTCCAAATCATACAATTATGGTGCTGAATGAGAAGAACTATAGTTAAAATTCACACAACCATTTTTGATCTTGTAAACCCAATTTGATCTTTGCATAGGAATTTGAACCTTTTCCCATCGAATTCCTCCATAACTTTGTTGCAGAAATTAGGGCTTTTTCCCAATTTTGCCCAATTTTGTCTTGGAAGCCATGTCCACTCTGTAAAATAAAAAATAATCCATGTACAGGCCTAAATTTCCCCATTAGAAATTGAAATTTCTTATTTTTAATTTCTGGGCTCGATTCTTCACATTACCCATGAGATTTCTCTCAATTTTACTGCAATAATTTAATCAAACAAGTTGCAGACATACTCCAAAAATTAATTCTCTGGGAATTTCCACGTCAACATTCTGCTAACTTGGCCCATCCAGACTTAGTGTTGAAAACTGACCTCTGATACCACATTGTAGCATCCCCAATAACCAACTAGGCTATGCCACTAAACATTTCAAACTCTGATACTAATTTAAATCATAAAAATACTTTGCAATTGCACCGATTCATACAAAATAATAACAAAAATATGTATGCAACATACACATTAAAAACTCATGAAAAAATGCATAAATATTAATACAACACATGAATTAACACACAATTGACACTTATCTTTGACTAAAAGAATACCAACTGCATGAAAACCTTCCACGTTCCTCCCAGCCTTAGACCACACTGCTCATAAATCTCAATAGTGGGTCACCCCCGAGCTAGGAATGAACTCCACCTGGGTAAAGGATTACTAACCATACTAAGGTATCTCAGACAATAGGAAACGTAATCACAAGTTCCAACTTGAACTAATATCCTACAATCCCTCATTACTCACATTCATGTGCCACCACAGGAAGTGTGCCCCTTCTCTGATCAACAATCCCTCGGCTGCCCCACTTCAGTTTTGGGGCTTCAACAAACGAGAGAAAAAAAATTCTCAGATCCCTGTATCTATAGTTTGGCACCTTCATAAATCAATTCCCAACAATTCTCTCACCCGGAGACAATTCTCACGGGCCTCACAGCCTGCTTCTTTAGTCCAACTCCAAAACTAACTAGGGTATAGGTACAAGTACATTTATACTAACAACAAGGTATGGATGAAAGCTGAGTGAGTGAAGGAATCATGATAGAATGATAGAAAAATGAACTAAGTCCAAACTATATGTACGTATGTTTGCAACTTCACACTTGTCCTGTTGAGAACTACCTTGGGCCCATTTGTCCCCATCCTTAGAACTTAGGATAAAATAATCATCCATACTTTATACTTTAAGGAATATTAATATAATATTCCTTTGGGATTAAGCCCCCCTAGCTTAGCCCCTTATACTTAAATTTTATCCCCCTTTGCCTATCTAGTGGATTTATCCCCCCGTACTCTTTTACATGGTTGGTTTGCAACAATGATGTGTTTTCATTAATATTGTCATATAATTACATATTACAATGATAGATCTGTTGGCGTAGAATTGATCAGACCAAGGTCCTTCT
This sequence comes from Picea abies, assembly GCA_900067695.1. Classification (NCBI taxonomy): domain Eukaryota; kingdom Viridiplantae; phylum Streptophyta; class Pinopsida; order Pinales; family Pinaceae; genus Picea; species Picea abies. The sequence goes on along the minus strand of CBVK0101468076.1, from coordinate 4,896 downwards.
CAAGTTACCAACAAAAGACACCGAGTAGTCTAGAGCGCTGGAATTTTCATCTCCTCCAAAGAGAAGAAGTCTCACCTGAAGCAAAACCAAGACAGGAAGATAGGGAAGGGCAAGGAGAATACTTAGGTGGGTTCCAGAATCTTCAAGATTCTCCATGATCTTGTGCAAGACAACCTAACCACAGAACCAATCTGAACTCATTCATACTGGAAATAAAGACACTCAATTTGCAGAATCATTTGTAAACAAAGACATCCTATTGATCTTATCAAGCATAAAGAAGTACTGTAAGGAGATAATTCATAAGCATAAGCACAAAATGACACAATAATTTCAAAATTTTAGGTCCTTCCATATATTATCAGTAGAGATTCTCGGATACAATCTCAGAGATACAAATCTATACTCTGTTACAAGATTCTATCTCCTGATTCATGTCACAGAGCTCTATCTACCTTTTTCCCCAAAACTGTATACAAGTTACAATCACAGAACCTTTTGTCTGTCTGCGCACTCTATACCTTCTATGAAAAAACCCTACAAACAATCAACTACACCCTACCATACCCAACAATAACAACCAACCAAAAATTTTAAAATAATATACATCTCATATATAGGTCGAGTGTGATCTTCTAGCTTTAGAGTCCACATGCTTTCTTGTTCTGTTGCAACTTCTTTTGCCTGGCTGGCGTTGCACTGTCCCTTTTCACAAACGTTTTCTGTTTCTTTTCATGCTCCACTGTCCATCTCTTTTGTAGCTTTCACAACTCATGTTTGACCAAAATTTGGACTGTAGTCCTCCTTGTGCAATCTTAAAACCAAAACAAAGGGCCCAACAGGCTCCGACCACAAGCCTTGACTCATCCTCAAGTCAAGTACTTGGCTCTTTCATGGCTTCTAGGAGTGCTTGTTTCTTTCCTTGGTCCTCCTTCTCCACTTTGCTTTCATCTTCTACTTGTGATTTTTCCTTTCCTACCTCTTCAAATGAAGGGACCAACTCTGGAACCAACTCTGGGACCAACTCTAAGGCCCTCTTCCTGACTTCCTGGAAACTCCAAATTTTATCCTGCCACTTCTTGGTAAGGAGTGAGGCTTCAGCTACAAACTGGTGAGTCGCATATGTGACGCATCCTTTAGGCTTGGATGGGACCAGGGAGTTCCATTCAGAATCAACTGTACCATATACCTGATGCATCTGCATGTACATTGTTTGAACAATAGGTCAAAATTCACGTAGCTCCTTCTTAGCTATTGCTTGCACTTCAAACAGAGCGTTCAACTCGTTGTCTTCCTACTGGATCTGGTCGAATTTCGCTTGTTGCTCCAACAGATCCATTGTGACTGCAACTTCTTCATTGAGAAATTGTACTCTTGCATTCACATCCTCTAGGGTTTGGTTGTTCCTTGTGATAATTCCTATCCAGTCGTTGACTTCGAAAAATATCCTTATGCATTCGACTGTGCGCTTGTGTAGTGATGCTCGAGCATTGTTACCTTCTAGCACTACTTTATCCATATTCTCCTACAACTTCTGAGGTTGTAGTTCTTCTTCCTGCTGGTTCTCCCGTAGCTGTGCTTCCAATTTTTCTGCTTGAATGGCCAAGTGTGACCATGCTCCCTGGAGTAGCTCGATCTGATGCTCAGGATCTCCTACAGCACTGGACTTTGGTAGTTGTGGTGCTACCTTCCTTATTTTCAGCCAGGCTTCAACAAGCTTCTCATGGACTCTTTCTATTTTATGCTCCACCTAGACCTTGGCGTATTCTTCATGTGTTCTGTGTGCTTAAGAAAGGAGTGCTTCCTCCCTTGAGAACTATGCATTCCTTTCGTCTTGCTGGAGCCTCTGCTCCAGTTGATCAGTTGAGGCTTTGATCATCCCGACTAGCTATGATGTTGGCCACTGTGCAAGGTCAGCGAAATAAGGGGTGGATTACTCAGACTTGCAATGGGAGTCCACTGTCCGTTGAATGATCTGAAGGTGTCTCCACCTCCTCCTCTCTTGTAGATGGTCCTGACGCAAGCCTCAACCTTAACGCTGATGGAAAGAACGTTAATACTTATGTTCTAGCCAAGCATAGTTGTAGCAACTCTACACACTACTGTGGGTTTTGGAGGACTATCTCCATTTGTTCCTGTACTGATGTTGCACTTTTTCCTGAGGCCGTATTAGGCACCTTCTGAACCTATGGTATTCTCTAGTGGTGTCGAAAACAAGCAAATTCCCAGGGTTCATAATTGTAGAGTTTAATAGGTTGATGAACTCCGTCTTTAGCACGAACTGCATGCCTCTAAAATCGTCCAGAGCGACACTCTAGAAGATATCGATGTTCATCCATGGGAACAAAACTTGGTCTATCAGGTCAAGGTCAAGGAGCTTGAATTTCTTGACCTTCCCTTTGAGATTGTCCACGATCTCGACCTGGGGGTCACAGGGCTTGTATGGTACTGCATCCTTCAAAATGACACTTCTTCTCCCTATAGCTCTCGGCATGGTGAGTCTGAACTATCAACAAATTCAACAGGATAAATGAGTATTGGGGATCACGACTGAAGGCTGAGGGATTTCACATTCTTGATCACAATTCATAATTCGCAAATCACTAAGTTCTCTCTGGGAAACAATGCATCCTACGCCGAGTTCATAGAACCTTATACTCAGGATTAAATGGAAAGTTCTATAATAAATGCTAAGGCTATTCATCATTAACCCTATAGACACAACTTGGATGTGAGTTTTCTGATGGGATTGGTTAATGGGGTAAATCGTATTGGGTGATCTTGACATTTACTGGGCAAGTTGGTCAGAGACGTGGCCAATTCCAGACCTTACCATTTAATGGATGAGAAGCCTAGCATGAATATTGATGGCATATTTGTGTATCACATCTTTATGGTTTAACATAATTCAGATGGGTTAATGTAGTGGTAATAAAGGATATGATCGGACTGGGTTCGTGTGGCACATGGACTAGGATTGTGTCTGGATTTGCTCTCCCTTAGACCACAAAGGGGTTGTTGGTTACTACTTCCTTTTGAGGTTTGCTTGATTTATTGACCCAGGGTTCATGTCATTCAGGGTTCCAACAAAGCCTCTAAAACTATCGGCCCTCCTGGTAAATCAGAAGGCAACACAATGCAAGAAAGCACTGTGCATTCTCACCCGAGATAGCTTTAAATGGACAGTTGTAAGACTTAGGTGTTTACAGCCTAGGACAAATCATGAGATAGGGTTTTCTTGGATAGGGTCAGATACCGTGAGCCGTAAGGGCAAGTACTTATTCCTTGGATTCACATACGAATATTCCCCAGGTTAATTAAAGTTAACTATAAGCAGATTCATAACCAAGTATTAACTCATTAATCAACTTTAACCATCAAATGTTGAAAAAAAGAAGAAGAATGCATACATTTAACACATTACACGAGAGTTACCATGGTTCACCCCCTCCCGAGGTACGTCCACAAAGATTTGCCTCTTGGCTCTTGTATTATGATAGTTCTGCATTTCTGATGCCTCACGCTTACAATTCTCCACAAAACTAGGTAAAATCTATGCGAGGTGAACTAGATCACACCAGGCTCCATGACCTATTGTCTAATCCTCAGATCTACATCTCCTTGGGTCTCCTTTGCTCAACAACTTACAAATCAGTTTGTACCGCTCAGAACATTACATAAAATCCCTAACAAATAATAACAAACAACCCTATATGATACTTTTGTATCTATATTTGTACATTCCGGGCTCTTCAGCCTCTTTCAGAATATTACAAAAACCCTAACCCTTCTTACATTAGGTCTTTCTCCCATATGCATGCTACTCCTCCTCCAGCTGTCACTTTCCTTCATGCACGCTTTCTTGCATGCATGCATGCTCCTCTTTGGCCTAGTGCCAATAGGCCCCCAACACTGATATGTGACTTGTCCTGAGTCACCTAGTTTCTTTTTTCTTCCTCGATCTCCTTTGTGATCGTCTGGAACTATTACTACAACTTTGCTGCTTTTGTCAGTGCCTGCACGATTTTCTCCTTGATGGTGTCGACTGTCTGAGCTGCCACTTCCTCTCTCATCAGTCCTACGCATTCTAGCTGAGTCTGTGTTGTCTGTTTTCTAGATTCTTCTATATGCACAAGTACTTCTGCTACCCGTTCCTGCAACGGTTCTATTTGAGCCTGACGGTCCTATTTCTATGTTTGCACAGTGATAATTTCTGCTTGTATCTTCTTGAGCTCTTGCGTTCCCTTGACTTGTTTAGGGATTGGTATTCTCTTCTGTCACTGCTTGAGTTATTGGATCATTGCATTGATTCTCTCCTCCTCCTTGTCCCAATGTTGGACTTGTGGATCGTCTTCCATCCTTGTCCAAAGTTGCGCTGCTTTATCCAACAAGTTGGTTGCCATGAGTTGTCGATCTAATCTGTCCACGAAGAGTCTCGATCTCCTTTTGATACTGATCAATTGCCTACGCAATCTGGTCGATCTTCTCTATGGCTAGGAGTTCATTTCCTTGCGCAGTAGTTGGAAGTTTCCCGAAAACTTCTTCCACTCTACATTCCATCTCATGTCTTCGTTCTTTCTCCTCCTTGGTTTCCGATTGAGCCCATGCGCAAACTATTTCTAGCGCTTCCTTCTTATTTGTTGCTTTATGTAGCTCGACTAAGTTTTGATGTGCTCGAGCTTGCATCTTGTGGTTGATGCTCACCTATAGTTTGTGTAATGCCTTTGATGGCATCCATGTCAAGACCAATTGGATATGATCCAAATCCTTCAGTGGTGTCTATCCCACAATTTCATCCATTCACAACATGCTAGGATTTATGTAGACTGTGGAATGTGCATGTGGTATCGGTGAGATCGGAAGAGCGTCGTGTAGGGAAAGAGTGTAGATCTCGGT
>CBVK0101468063.1:0-19033 GCA_900067695.1 Picea abies | reverse complement strand
CCCACTTGGTGAAGGGACCGACGGTAATGACTGGGTGAATAGGGGCTGGATGCAAGCACATTTTTCAAGCGAACACCTGGCAAGGGTGACACTTCTTGACCGCTTCAACTCAATCTTAAAAAATTGATGGCAAAAAATAACTAGCTCGCAAATTTTTTTGAGTTGTTGTAAGCCTAGATAGATGACCACCACAAGCCCCACTATGACATTCATTGAGAATCGACTCAACTTCCTCGTGAGCCAAGCAATGATGCAAAATATTATCTACTCCTCAACGATACAAAGTGCCATCGATGATGAGGTGGTTTTTAGCTTGATTTTGTATACGTCGTCGATTATCTCTCGACAGATGTTGAGATAGCTTCAAGGTTTGAAGATATATTAAAGTGTCTCCATACCAGGGGTCTGAAGAAGAGATAAGAAAAATGTGTTCATCCGCGAATGAATTTACATGAATGACCTCCTCATCTAGTCGAGGGAAGTATGATATTAACTCAACAAAAACTAGCGATTTCTTGGACTTCACCGAAGCAAAGTCAAGATCAAACTCTTGCAAAATCACAATCCATTTATTTTATTTCCCCCCTATGATACGCTTGGTAAGGATGTATTGAAATGGATTGATGTCTGCAACTACGGTAGTTTTGCAGAGAAATATATAATGCCATAATCTCTGGACTGCATGTACGACAGCTAAGGCTAGTTTCTCGACGTGAGAGTATTTAAGCTCAAGGCCGATTAGATTTTGACTAAGATAGTAGATAACGTGCTTATGGAGCTCATCATTCTCTTGAACCAGAACCATACCAACCATCCCTTCGAACGCGACGATATAAAGCAAATAATCTCTATTGTAGTCAGGAGGGTTCAACAGAGGCTTCGATACCAAGGTTTTCTTAAGAGCATCGAATGATTCCAGGGCTCGCTCATCCCATATAAATAGAGTACCTTCTTCAAAAGGTGCATGAAACCCTTAGTTAAATTGCCATAGTTCACTATGAACCGATGTAAGAAGTTAAATTTCCCCTGTAAACCCTGAAGTTGTTGTATGTTGCGCGGGGGAGGCAATCAAAGTATTTCCTCAACCTTCATAGGGTCCACCATGATCCCATTCTCAGAGACTAAGAATCCTAAGAGATGACCAGACCTAGCATAGAAGATGCACTTGTGAGGGTTTAAATGGATGCGATAATAATGACATCTCTCAAAAACTAGTTGAAGGTGAGTGAAATGCTCTACTCTCTTGCAAGAGTGAGCAACGAGATCGTCAAGGTAAGCTTTGACAATGTGTTTGAGATCATGAAAATAAAAGGTCATGGCGCGTTGGAAGGTTGCTCTTGAATATTTAAGGCCGAAAGGGATTTTTTGGTATGAAAAAGCACCCCAAGGACAAATAAACGTCGTCTTATGTTGATCCTCAAGTTTGATCTAAATTTGGTTATATCCTGAAAATATATCCATAAAATAAAAAACCTCACTTCCCACACATTCATTGAGAATTTGATCAATGAAAGGTGTTAGAAAGTTGTCTTTAGGAAAAACCTTGCCCAAGTCTCGAAAATTCATACATACACAGATGGTTCCTTGTTTCTTATTCGTTCAAAGGAACCGGGTAGATAAAACCAACATTGAGTATCTTCTCTACCTATGCCTTAATAGCAGGGCCTTCCTAGCATTAAAAGCTCTAAGGCGCTATTGAATAGGTTTATCACTTGGATAAGTCTTGATCTCATGTTCAAAAATGCTAGGGTTGATTCCTAGAATCTCTTCATATGACCAAGAAAATACGTCACGAAATTGCTTGAAGAGATCAATATAGATATGAATTTCTTCAGGCGAACAATCTACATCGATATATACATTTTCAACTTTACCAGGAATTTGAGAGATGTCGATCGGGACAGTAGGAGAAATATGCACCATGTTTCCTTCGGCATAAACACCGTGCATATCTAGTAAAATTGCAGCGTGACCGACCATCTCACTCAAGGTAGATCTAAAACTATCCTGCTCGATCCTAACAAGTTCTGAAAGGAAGTAAGAGAGATGATGTATATCATCCCATGGCATATCAGGACCATTCATGGCCTCTAAGATGGCTTCATCCAAAGGTAAAGTATCATCGAGGAAATCACGTGAACAAGATGATTAGGTGGCCCATACGGGCTCGAGAACAGGATCCTCTTGGTCCATATATGAGGAGACATGGTTTGGATCAATAGTAGTGTTAAGAACATCGTGATACAGAACCTCTGCCGATGACAGTGGCATTTCCATTCCAATGTATGATTGACCTTTGCCTAACATAGTCGGGGAAGGTAGAGTCCAAGGGTCGTTGAAATATGAAGTACGTAAAGGAACAGACCTCATTGACGATGAAGACTCATTGTAAATGGTATAAATGTGATGAATTGGTGCCATGAAATCAAAAGTACCCATGAGAGAGGAATACATTCTGACACCAATATCCTCAGTTGTTGGCTGAGAATTGTCGATCACTGGGATTGAAGGTCCAACTGATGCATTGGGACTAGCATGCGCAAAGGAAAATTGATCAATCATCACTATTTTCCCTTTGTGAGGAAAACATAAAGTGCGAAAAACAGACGACATGACCATGGTCATGGCATAAGTCCAATTACACCCTAGTAGTAAATTATAGTCAAGGGGCACATCAACCACCTCGACATCAACCTCCATTTTCTTTCCACCTAACTGGACCAGAAAAGAGGAAATAATTCCATGGGGTCGAAATGAATGACCATCAAATTCCATCAACATAGTCATAGATTGAGAGAGAGTCGGAGAACCAATGGCTTTCCAACAAATTAAGGACATCACACACATTGCAACACCTTCATCAATAATAGTGTGTTTGATGGTATACTTTTTGTAATACACATGGATTTGAAAGGCCATGTGGTAACTCAAGTGAGGCTTAACATCTGTGACATCACACTTAATAACCTTTGAGCCACATAGGTCTAGAGCTCCTAAAGAAGATAACAAGGAGTTCCTCTGTGAAGGACACATCTAGAGCACCTCCAAAGATGACATCACACAAGGGATTTTACCCAGATCTTGAACAATTGAATAGTTCTTGGCAACTCTGGAATTAGGATTGTGGGCAAAGTGTTTTATTGCTCCTTTCGGAATACAAGACAAAGGCTTTAGATTTTCAATCTGCAAAGGTGTCTCTAGAGGAGGGGGAGAATCTGGACCTGGAATAGTCTATGAAGAACCATAATCATGAGATCGAGTGGCTACATTAATCTTTGACTTGACCATATTAACACATAGATGTTCACCTTCATGTGCCGATGGGTTTTGATTCCCACTCGATGCATTTCAGGTATTGGAGGAGCTCGAAATCATGTGTTGATTATACGGAAACAGATTAGTTAACACAATGGGCGGTTGAGACAAGAGCCTCAAGGATTCCTCGAGTTTGGGGCATAAGTGGGTAAGGTGATCATATTTACAAATTTTACAAGGAAACTTCACCTTCCTCTTTTCTTCCTTTTCCTCACCAACATTATTATTCGATCTATTATTGTTACTGTTTCCCTTGTCTTTATTATTATTATTATTTCTCCCACCCTTACGATTATTACCATGTCCTTTCTTTCTATTCCCTCCTAGTTGATGGTTACCATTTGGGTTGGACGACGATTGTATAAAATGCACATCTAATGACTAAGTGGGAGTGGAGGATGAAGATGAAACTTGTCCTGCTACAGACTAGATTAGAGACAACTCCTTCAACTGGTTCATCACCAAGTCTGCAGAATTATCATTTGCAGAGCCTATGATGCCATCAACATGAGGCCTATAATTTTTTCGAGGGTCATAATTTGACCTCGGTGTGTCAGGAAGAATTTCATACAACATTCTAGACTAGGAATATATGAGGTCCAGTTGTTGGGCTTTGAAAATAACTTCTTCCTCATAGGTTACCCCGAATGTAGAAACATCCTTCAAAATATAAGGTAATAGGGATTTAAGGAACCATTCCAAAATAAACTCTAGAGGAATGTAGGCTTTGATCAACCTCTTCCTTATACACCACTCTTGTATATGTTCTGAGATATGCATGGCTTTATCTTGGAGAAGTTTCGGCAAGAGTTCTATGTCAGCATCGTAATGAACCGACAACTGGAAGTGGTTGAGAAAGACTAAAACCATCTGATTAAAATTCCTGTATGTTCCCCTTGGTAGTTCAATGTACCATTTTGATGCAACCCTCGTGAGGGTGCATTGAAACAGTCTCTAAAGAATAGAATCATCATTAAGAGAATTGGATGAGCACCAAATATGAAATTTAGTAACATGATCACCTGGATCCTCACCAATATTTCCCTCGAATTTCAGAATATCCAAAGGAAAATTAGTGGGGACAAGGGGCCATGATGGATCGTGACGCACCAGGTCATTCATTAATCTTAACAAATCTGGAAAATTAAGCGTGGCCAGAAAAGGGAGTCAGGGTTTCAGCATATGAGCCCATGCTCTCGGGAAATATTGATGATGAGGGATTACAGACCATCCAGGGTTCTGGTATACACCATGGCCATGTCTGGTATGGTAATATCCTCCTCCAAATTGATTCATAAGAGGTTTTTTGGGCACCATACCTGTAGGAATGTTATAATGAGGGTTATAAACATTACCCCCAGCCAGAGGAGCTCCAGGATGGGGGTTTCCTATAGTATGAAATTGACCTCCTTCAGGTGGAAATCCAGAGGATAGAGGTGGATTTGTCATACCAAATGTGTTAGTTGGAATCGACATGGAGGAGGAAATGGGAATGGATAGAACATAGGAAGTGGCTTGTCTACCCGGTTGAGTACTCTATCCAAGAGCATTGAGACTAGGATTAGATCCAAAAGAAAATGGAGGATGACCCCCAACCAAAGGATTCATTTAGCGAATTTGACTTCCACCAAACGAGAGAGGAGTATGAGGAGGGGCCATGCCCCTAGGTCCAATACTAGGATTTTCATTAGTCGTTGGAATGCAGGATGAAATTTTTGATGTCATATTCGGCATACCAAAAGAGAAAGGGTTAGAGACGTATGAACTGGGTATTGTATCTAGGCGTACCAAAAAGAGACTCGAAAGGGTTCATTACTATGGGTTGAGTAGTCACCATAGGCTGGATAGGAGTAATGATAGGAACCTCCTATACTACAATTGTTACGACTGAAGGATTCAAAGGAATCCCATTAGCTACAATAGGTATAGGAGTCGAGGGACTCCTAATGTATTTATGACTCGACTTAGTGCTCATAATTGTCTAATCACAAGTCTGGTAAGTGGAGGTATGTGTACCACGTTTAGTAACTTTGTGCCTCTTAGAAGGAAAAAAATCAAGATGCGGTGGTAACTTCAAAAACGATGAGACTTGCGAGGAATATGGTTTGGCTCCACGATGACTCAAGACTCGAGATATAAAAAAACAATCCTAGGGCCAACTAACAATCAGAGAGAACACCAAAATAAACAAAAAGGCCAAATGCACATGGGCAAGATAGAGTATCTGAAAAGGGGCCTCCCTCACTACAATAGTTATGCCTCACCCAAGAGGGGCATGTGACTCCCTTCAAAATATTGGAGGTATCAGAATCAGTTATAAGGGCCCTCGTGGGATTAACAATGTAGTCGGTTAGATCCCCCCGGAGAGGTAATCCTCCATAAATTATGGGTGTTGTTCGACCCTTATCTGACTCGGTGTAACACCCCCACGCTTTGTGCGAGAACTAAATAAAATTTCTCGTTCATGAGATGGATTAGCTCTTTGATTTCCTGCTGAAATCCCACTATTTGATCCACAAGCCCTATTGAAACCCCACTAGCACGAACATGCACAAGGCATGGGCTTCACCTATGCAACCACAGGTTGTGACCGCATGCCTATAAAAAGGCATTTCACATTTCGGGACTTCTACATGCAAGTCAATCCCAACACTTCCCTGAATCCCTGACCTTCAGTTTCTCTCCAAGGCCAGATATATGGTCCTGTGTTATCCCCTCGATCGATGGTTGTGATCATGTCACGATTTCGTGTATCAGGATAATGAACATGATCCAACTCCGACTCTTCGTTCCCTGAAATCCCGATCTCCATTAGCTCCTCCCTTAATCTTTCACCCATAGGACCGATCGCCACGACCTAGGGCTTATTATCCGAAATCGTAGGGACTTCATGTTTTGCGAAGTTGGAACACAACCCAATGCCTATATTTCGAAAGTTTGATCCCCAAAATCTCGATATCCCCTCACCCAGATCAATGGTCATGGCTCTCTTGTGATCTGATGGTTCGGATCAAATCGCGAGTTCACAAAACTCTACCCTTTGACTCCTTTCAGTAGCGAGTCAACAAAATGTTGATCTCTCTCCACATGTCTTCTTACGATGGACTGTCAAGGAAGGTCCTAATAGATCCTTGGCTCTACAGTCTAGATTTCATCGCTACTTCCGAAGACTGAAGGAGTCGAGGCATTAACGCCTACGCTCCCTCTTCAAATCTAATGGTCGTGATAGACCTCGGATCCTTCCCGAAGGATCTCATCCATTCGTATCCCAAATGAAAGGATATTCCCTTTCATTATTTGAACTAGCTATCCTTTTTTAACTTGGGCAACAAAATTCAACCTCTCAGAGCTTCGAGCTTCCACGACTCTGAAACCTTCGAAAACTAACTCCTTCTTGCACAGGGTTCCCAAACCCAGGTCACCTGAACCTTCAGATGATTCTTGGGAAAATTATCCCTACTCTTAGTCGGGTTTCTGGATAAGGGCTCAGGTGCGTTTCAAAGTCCCTAGGCTACTGACCTGAATGAAATGCCTTCCTAACTCACCAAGTTAGGAGCTATGACACCAGGGAAAGGTAAACTCATGGGTTTACCGTAGCGGTAGCCATACTAAGGATCTTACTCCGACTCTAAGATATGATGCAATTCCTTGGGGAAGGTGCTTTCAAGGAATTAAATTAGAACATCATGAGAATCAAGCAGATGGGATGATTCTCAGTGGAACGGACTCATGCTCTGGACTTAATCATTTTATATAGAAACCAACTATGGAATATAAGTATACACATGCATCCATTACTTCCAATCTAAAACACCAGGCAATCATTCCTAAGCCCTGACTCAAGCCATCTAAACCTTTCCTACAAATCGTGCGATAACAGGATCATTACATTTAATTATATAAAAATATTTTTTAACCATTTTTAATTTTAATTTAATTTTTATAATTTAAATATAATTTAATTATATTAAAAATTAGCCCCAAAAATTTAACATTGTTGTAATGTCAAAACTCTTAATTTTCATATAAATGTGTTATCAATTTTCATATAAATGTGTTTAGTTTAGAGGAATAATAAACTAAGTTTTAATAATTTGCATCATCAAATTTAAATATATAAAAATATTTTTTTAACCATTTTTAATTTTAATTTAATTTTTAGAATTTAAATATAATTTAATTATATTAAAAATTAGCTAAAAAAAATTAGCATTCTTCCATCATACACTTTATTATAATACAACTATATCAATCTTAAAGTTTTTACCTTTATCAAATTCAAAACAAATTAACATTAATTTTTATATTCTTAAAAAATGTCCTTATAGACAATAGTAACTTCTATTTTTTTTTTTCTATAATCCATAGTCTTTGTATTATTGATAAGGTGAAATTATACAAAAAAAATTTGTTGTTGGCAACAACAAAACATGACATTTTCATTCAATAATTGTTTGATATGTCTAAGATCTATTGTTGATATACTAAAATAGGAATAGCTCCTAGTTCCTCTGTGAGTACTTTTTTCCTTATTTAATCTACTAGGGAGAGGTGGTGAACCCAATCCTCGCTAGTAATTTAACAAAAACCACAAAAGGAACATCATAAAACTTAGCTAATGTTTCATCCTGCTATCGCTGGGAAAATCCATGTTGGTCATCTTGTCAGCGACCAAGTTAAGCTTGTGGCCGACCAACTTGATCTGGAGTTGCGCGTCATTGAGCTGCAGGAGGACTTCTTGGCGAGCTTCATAGTGATCTAACATAACTCTTCCCATCAGAGTTTTCAAGTGCCAATATATATCCATCGTTTTCAAGTACTGTGAGGACTGGCCACAGAAAGAACCAGTGTTAGGAACCCACAGGCTGGTTGTCTCCTTCACCTCATCATCCGAGATGAACTTCCACAAAACACGAACATCAACTTCGGCCATATCCATTTCCGACTAAATTTCTGGAGGGGTGACTGAGTAATAGGTCTCTGCAAAATCTTCAACTGCATCCACCAGTCGAAATTTACGGATCGGGTTCTGGGCCAACAAGAATTGCTCCCCTGACCACGACGGGACGAGCTGCCCCCAACCATGTCAAAGGAGTTTGAGAACCAGCATGCAAGATGTAGGAGCAAGAAGGACGAGGAATTTCCCACTGTAGGGCGAAGCAGGGAAGTTGTGGAGGGACAGGAGAGACAAACAGTAATGTAGCCAAAAGGGGACGCAGATAACATATCCATCCAGTGCCAGGGCCCATAAATGGAGAGTGCTCTCATGATTTGCATAGATATGGGAAGTATCGGCCATCAAACTCATTTTCTTCGCCACCTTCCCAAACCTCATGCGGAGGATATGGGTATCAAGCTGGTGAGGAGCACGCTGAGTCATGACGTGAATGCGAGATAAGGGATGCTCAAGTGCGAGAGAGACACAATGACGAAGGGTAATAAATCGCATGAGGAGGCAAGGTGGGTGATGGAGGCTATTGGCAAGTGTCCACAAATCTGGAGGTCGAGAGTGCAAGGGGGTGGGGGACCCACCGATGCTTGGATTGTGTCCCTGACACCCCATACGGGGGGGATTGGTCGGCCTAGGAAAGGCCAAAAAAGTCAGCGTGGATCTGGGAATCAGGGGCGTGTTCCCAATTTAGATCAATGGGATCGTTGGGTATGTTGATGCCTTCATTTGCAAGTCTGTCATCAAGCTTATTGGCTGACTAGTTCATGTGTAGCACCCCCACGCTTTGTGCGAGAACTAAATAAAATTTCTCGTTCACGAGCCGGATTAGCTCTTCGATTTCCTCCTGAAATCTCGCTATTTGATGCACAGGCCCTATTGAAACCCCACCAGCATGGACATGCACAAGGCGCGAGCTTCACCTATGCGACCACAAGTTGTGACCGCACTCCTATAAAAAGGTGTTTCACATTTTGGGACTTCGGGACTTCTGCATGTGAGTCAATCCTGACTCCTGTTTCCCCGAAATCCCGATCTCCATTAGCTCCTCCCTTAATCTTCCACCCATACGACTGGTCGCCACGACCTGGGGCTTATTCTATGAACTCGTCGTGACTTCGCGTTACACGAAGTTGGAACACAACCTAACACCTATCTTTCGAAAGCCTGATCCGTGAAATCCATATATCCCCTCGTCCAGATCAACGGTCATGGCTCTCTTGTGATCTAATGGTTTAGATCAAATCACAAGTTCAGGTCTCGCGAGTTCACAAAAGTCTACCCTTTGACTTATTTCAGTAGCGAGTTAGTGAAATGTTGATCTCTCGCCACGTGTCTTCTTACAATGGATGGTTAAGGAGGGTCCTGATAGATCCTTGGATCTACGATCCAAATTTCATCGCTACTTGCGAAGACTGAAGGAGTCGAGGCGTTAATGCCTGCACTCCCTTTTCAAATCTAATGGTCGTGAGAGACCTCGGATCCTTTCCAAAGGATCTTGTCCGTTTGTCTCCCAAATGAAAGGATATTCCCTTTCGTTATTTGAACTCGCTATTCTTTCTGAAGTTGGGCAACAAAATTCAACCTCTCAGATCTTTGAGATTTCGCAGCTTCAAAACCTTCGAAAACTAACACCTTCTTGCACAGGGTTCTGAGACTCAGGTCACCTGAACCTTCAGATGATTCTTGGACAAATTATCCCTACTCTTAGTCAGGTTTCTGGATAAGGGCTCGGGTGCATTTCAAAGTCCCTAGGCTACTGAATTGAATGAAGTGCCTTCCTAAGTCACCGAGTTAGGAGCTATGACACCGGGGCAAGGTAAACTCGTGGGTTTACCATAGCAGTAGTCGTACCGAGGAGCTTACTCTGACTCTGAGATATGATGCAATTCCCTGGGGAAGGTTCTTTCGAGGAATTAAATTAGAACATCACGTGAATCAAGTAGATGGGACGATTCTCAGTGGAACGAACTCATGCTCCGAACTTAATCATTTTATACAGAAACCAACTATGGCATATAAGTATACACATGCATCCATTACTTCCAATCTAAAACACCAGACAATCATTCCACATAGAAACCATTTATGGGCGTATAAACATGAGCATGTATCCATGATATTCAATTCAAGATACAAGGCATAAAACACTTATCATAACCACAAGGCTTGATGCGACTGTTGAGAGGGGTGCTCGTTTCCACCCAACCACAGACTCAGTCACTCCCAATGGATTTATCACTAGACACCCCCGAGCTTAGGCCATGATGCTTTGAGATTCAATCTCTTACTTCCAGCTCAACGAAACTTAGGGACGAAAGTTACTCTCCTTCTCCCTATACCGGAATAGACGAGAATGAAGGTTGCTCTCCTTCTCCTTGCCCAGTCTCTCTTCTCTGCGATCCCAACTCACTTTTCGCTCTCAATCCTTCCTTGGACCCAAGTGTTTTCCACTCTTGTCTCTACATTCTTTGTCGGTCGTCTCTGTCCACACCACACTTCCTTTCTTGCCTTCCTCAACAAGATTGCGTGTGGCTCGAATTCCCAATCCGTGGTCAGGTCCGAAAGCCTTATAGATGGGCAGTCTGCCCCATCCCCTCATTAACTCTTGAGGAAGTCTTCCCACCTACCAACCTGACTGTAATTCATTTTGGGCCAGAGGGTTGTTCTGATCTTGAGCAATTAAAACCAGCATAGTACTGGCTCAGTGGAAGTTAACACAACCGCTATGGGCCCCTTCCACCACCTTTTCATTATAAATAGTGGTCTCTTTTAGCACATCCCCTTCCCAGAAGTCATGCAACACATATTCAGAACCAATTTACATTCGTCGACCTTTTATACAAAGGTCCATCAAATCAAACATTCACACCTTTGAGTTTGCCATAGTTCCCTGGCCAATATAGTTATATTTACAAACTAGGGGAAACATGGTGTTACAATTCCCTCCCCCTTAAAGGAACATCATCCTTGATGTTCTATCTATCAACACGATGTGTATGTACAAAAGTAAACAAAATCGGATATGCTTGTTTCATGGCATCTTCCATTTCCCACGTAGCCTCATCTGGGCCAAAGTGTTTCCACTGCACCTTAACCTGCGCAATGATTCGGTTCCTGAGTGAAGTTTCCTTCCTGTTTAGTATGCATTGGGGTTCTGGCAGGAATTATCCCTCTGGTTCCACCTAGATCATAGACCAGTCAATTATATGATTAACATCATGTATATATTTCTTCAATAAGGAAACATGGAAAAAATTATGTGCCTTTGATGTGGGAGGTAGTGCTATTCTATAGGCTATAGATCCCACTCCATCTAAGACTTCAAAGGGTCCAAAATACTGAGGTGCCTACTTGGCACAGGTTCCAATCCTCAGGGAACTCTTCCTGGGACTAACTTTGAGATAGACGTGGTCTCCTGTATTGAATTCTCTGGGGGTTCTCTTTCTGTTGGTATAACTTTTCTGTCTATTCTAAGCTATTTTCAGATTTCACTTTATTTGAATCAATTGTTATTCCATTTCTTTCAACATGTTGGGTCCAATCATAATTTTGTTCACGGGATTACTCCAACTGACTGGAGTGTTTCACGACCTACCATAGAGGAATTTGAAAGGACTCATCTTCAGTGATTCTTGGTAGCCGTTGTTGTAGGAAAATTCCACCAGTGGCAGGTAATCTTCCCACTTTTTAGGTTGATGCATTACATGCATCCTTAGCATGTCTTCTAATATTTGGTTCACTCTTTTTGCGTGTCCATCGGTTTGAGTATGATAGGCTGTGCTAAACAATAATTTGGTCTCTAGACTAGTCATCAAGGATTTCCAAAAGTTTGAAGTAAATTTCATGTCTCTGTCAGACATGATTTCCTTAGGCATGCTGTGTAGTCTAAATATCTCCTTCATGAATATGTTGGCAATATCTATTGCCTTGCAAGTCCATTTGACAAGAATAAAGTGAGCGGACTTGCTTAATTTTTCCACCACTACCATGATGTTGTCATTTTGTCTCACCGATGATGGTAATCTGGTGATGAAATCCATGGAGATGGTCTCCCATTTCCATTCCAGGATTGGTAGAGGTTGTAATAACCCTGTTGGGTGCCGGTGATTAGCTTTAACCTACTGACATTCCAGACATTTAAATAAGTACTCAGCTATGTATTTATTAATTCCAGGCCAATATAATTGTTTCCTGGTGGCCGTGATCATCTTCTAGTAGCTTGGGTGACCAGTATATGTTTGTTTATGTAGTTCATCCATTACGAACCTCTTCAAGTCGTCATAGTTTGGAATATACAATCTGTTTCTATAAGTTAGCAGACCTCATCTAGCATCTGGTAGCCTTGATACTTTAGCCTTGTGGGTTCTTGTTCTAGGTACAAGGTCACTATCTAGAAGAATGCGTCTGTTTCTTGTGCATTCTTGACTCTTTCCTTGAAATTTGTCTCACAGGTGCTCACCGCTGCCAGGTGATTTTTTTTTATACTTCTGCTAAGGGCATCAGCTACCTTATTTTCCTTTCCTTTGATATGTTTGATTTTGAAATCAAACTCGCTAAGGAGGGCCATCCACCTATCTTGTCTAACATTGAGTTTTGGTTGGTCAAACAAGTGTCACAATCCACAATGTTTTGTCATAAGTACAAATTTCCTACCTAGGAGGTAATGCCTCCACATTTTCAAGGTGTGAACTATGGAGACCAACTCTAGATCATGGGTCACATAGTTGATTTCGTGCTCATTCAATTTCTGGGATTCATAGCAAACTACGCTTCCTTCTTGCATAAGGAATCCTACGAGTCCTTCCATGTAGGCATCTGTGCACACGAGGAAGTCATTTTCGGGATCGACGATGTTCAGCACGGGAGCATGGGTCAGAAGGCATTTTAGGGACTGAAACCTTTGTTCACATTTTGGTGTCCAAATGAACTTAGCCCCCTTCTTCTGGAGGGCAGTCATTGGACAACCAATCTTGAAGAATCCTTTTATAAATCTCCTATAGTATCCCGCTAAGCCCATACAGGATTTGATATCCGAAACATCCTTTGTGGTAGGCCATTCCATGATAGACCTGATATTGTCAGGGTCTATTGCTACCCCTTCTTTAGATATGACATGGCCCAAGTAATGTATTTTCTTTTGGAAAAAGGCACACTTGCTAAATTTGGCATAGAGCTGATGTTCTCTTAGCCCTTGAAGCACAAGTCTAAGATGCTCCTCACGTTCCTCTCTATTCTTAGAGTAGATTAAAATATCGTCAATAAAAACCAGTACAAATTTGTCTAGGAATTTGCTGAGTACATTGTTCATCAAGCACATAAAAGTGGCAGGGGCATTGGTTAATCCAAATGGTACTACCAAAAATTTGTAGTGACCATATCTCATCCTGAAGGCGGTTTTGTGGATGTCTTCACCCTTGATTCAGACTTGATGGTATCCAGATCTCAAGTCAATCTTTGAGAATATGGAAGCACCTCCCAATTGATCGAACAAGTCATCGATTCTAGGTAAGGGGTACTTGTTCTTTATGGTTACCTTATTCAATTGTCTATAATCTATGCACAATCGGACTGTACCATCCTTATTCTTCACAAACAGGACTAGTGCTCCCCATGGAGACACGTTGTGCCAGATAAAGCCTTTGTCCATAATTTATTTTAGCTGTAGTTTAAGCTCAACTAGCTCAGGGGTGCTCATCCTATAGGGTGTCCTAGACACTGGCACCGCTCTTGGTGCAAGTTCTATTGAGAAGTCAATGTCCCTTCTCGGAGGTCGACCCGATACCTCTTCCGAAAACACATCTCTATACTCTCTTAGTATGGGGTAGTCTTCTAGGCTTGTTCTGTCATCCTCAACCGATTTCAACACATGTATCTCATATAGAGGACATCCCTTTCTACAATAATTTCTCATTTGAAGAGCTGATATTCGTCTCACCGAGACAAGTTTCTGGATCCCTTGAAGGGTTATCTTTCTCCCTTCTTCATTTACACATTCTAAGGTTTTATGGTAACAATACAACTTAGTTTTATATGCAGCTAGCCAGTCCATACCAATAAACAAGTCATAAAAGATCCTAGGGGTAGTATGTTAAGGGTAGCTTGGGTGGAAAATCCATCCATAGCGAATTGGCAGGCTGGTATGACCTCCCCTACCTTTCTTTTGGTGCTAGTGGCTAACTGTACCAACCATGGCTTGGCATGTTTATGTGGTTGTAATTTACACTTACCAATGGCCCGAGGGGCCACATAACTCAAATTTGAACCAGGGTCAATTAAAATAGACACTAGATGGTTGGCGATCATACCTTCCATCTCCACCACTGAAGATTGGTGGTCGACTTGTTTATTATCCATGATTGCATAAATTCGTGGCACACTCCTGGCCACGTCATAGCCGATGGTAGCTTCCTGGACATTGTAAATTCTCCTACTGTTCTATTGTCTGTGCGGATAGTCCCTCATTAGATGTTCTTCTCCACGACCCCAACATTTCAAGGATTCTATCTTTGAGTTATACGTCTTTCCTGGGATTGATCCAAGAGGTCTATTTTCGCTATGGGAAGGGAAATTCTGCTGATGTACACTTCAGGTCGGAAAGCTCATTCTTTAATCCTTCTTATAGATTTTAAATCTTGGGGATTTAAATCCCTTTTTCTGAAATTTTGAACTATTCTTCTGCTTCTAGCCTCCGCGAGGTTCTGGCCGAAGCCCAAACTATTCATAACAATATATTGCCTTTCGGATAGTGCCTTCTAGGGTCCTTGGCTCATCAAATTCAATCCTGTTCTAATAGTCCTTAGGTAGCACACTGATGAATCGTTGCACCTTGGCCTTTTCTTATTTTATGTGGGGTACATACCTCAACAACTCAAGGAATCTACTGACATATTCCTCTATAGTGAGTTTCCCCAGCTTGAGTTCATAGAATTCTTTAGTCTTTTCGTCGAAATACTTTTCTGACAGATACTTCTTCCTGAAGTATTTTTCAAACCATTTCCAAGATAGGTCTTATTCATGAATCCCCTTCACATTCTTAAGGTCTTCCCACCAAATGGAAGCCTTTCCATTCAGGCTGAAAGTGGCTACTTAGGCCTTCAAGTTTTCTGAGAAGTCATGGACTCTGAAATACTTCTTTAGTCCAAGCAGCCAGGCCTCTGCTTCCTCTCCCTTCTTGATCTCACCGTCGAAAGAGGGTGGTTTGGCCTTCTTGAATTCTTCGAGATTATGACTTTTGGAATGCTTTCATTTCTTCCACTTTCTTCGAGAATGTGAATTAGTTCTGCTACTAGAAGATCCCTCTGAGTCGCCAGTTTCATTTCCAGAGGAATCGTTTGACGCTTGTCCCCTATCTCTGGGGTGGACCTTTCTCGAGGTGCTCTTCCCAGTGTGGCCACTTAAAAGACCACGTTTCCGTATCTCAGGTGGAATTTGACTCCTCTTTGTCTGTTGTTGGTCCACGTGACTGGTGTCATGTCCATGTTCCAGTTTTCTTTGTATGTCGGATAAAATCTGCAAGAAGACTGCATTAATTTTCGTTTTCTTCTCTTGCTCTTTTATCAACCTCTCATTGTCGGCCTTGCAGCTTTGTAGTTCGACCATGAGACTCCTCATGGTCTCAGCTAGATCCAGAGGGGTATCTACCGCCCTCCTTTTGTCAGACTCTTCGTCTTTATTGTGCGATCCATCCCCCACTTCGTGGCACATCACCATTCTATGCGTTTGCAGTTTCCTGCGGTTGATCATCATCTTGCATGCAGAAAAAACACTTGTTGTTAGCCAACATTATATTCATTCATAACCAACACCTAATTCACATTTCTTAAATACCTACACATACAATAGTAATGCATACACACACGACCGTAAGTTGTCATTCTTTCTATAATAAGGGCTTAACTATCCCTTTTAGGAAGGGAGTAAGGTAAGATGTCACTTTTTAATGTTCTTGTCCATGAGACCAAATAGGCCGAGTGTTGTAACCATGCTCTTATACCAATTTGTAACACCCCCATGCTTTGTGCGAGAACTAAATAAAATTTATCGTTCATGAGCCGGATTAGCTCTTCTATTTCTAGATGAAATCCCGCTATTTGATCCACAGGCCCTATTGAAACCCCACCAGCATGATCATGCACAAGGCGTGGGCTTCACCTACGACCACAGGTTGTGACCGCATACCTAGAAAAAGGCATTTTTCATTTCGGTACTTCGAAACTTCTGCATGTGAGTCAATCCCAACTCTTGTTTCCCCAAAATCTCGATCTCCATTAGCTCCTCCCTTAATCTTCCACCCATACGACCGATTGCCACGACCTGGGGCTTATTCTCTGAACTCTTCGGGACTTCGCGTTTCACGAAGTTGGAACATAACCCAATGACTATCTTTCAAAAGCCTGATCCCCAAACTCTCGATATCCCCTCACCCAGATCAACGATCATGGCTCTCTTGTGGTCTGACAGTTTAGATCAAATACCAAGTTTGGGTCTCGCGAGTTCACAAAACTCTACCCTTTCACTTCTTTCAGTAGCAAGTCAGCGAAATTTTGATCTCTCACCACGTGTCTTCTTACAATGGGCAGTCAAGGAGGGTCCCGATAGATCCTTGGATCTACAGTCCATATTTCATCGCTACTTACGAAGACTGAAGGAGTCGAGGAGTTAACACCTATGCTCCCTCTTCAAATCTAATGGTCGTGACAGACCTCGGATCCTTCCCAAAGGATCTCGTCCGTTCGTCTCCCAAACGAAAGGATATTCCCTTTTGTTATTTGAACTCGCTATCCTTTCTGAAGTTGGGCAATGAAATTCAACCTCTCATAGCTTCGAGCTTCCACAGCTCCAAAACCTTCAAAAACTAACTCCTTCTTGCACAGGGTTCCCATACCTAGGTCACCTAAACCTTCAAAATATTCTTGGACAAATTATCTCTACTCTTGATCGTGTTTCTGGATAAGGGCTCGGGTGCTTTTCGAAGTCCCTAGGCTACTGACCTGAATGAAGTGCCTTCCTAACTCACTGAGTTAGGAGCTATGACACCGGGGCAAGGTGAACTCATAGGTTTACCATAGCGGTAGCCATACAAAGGAGCTTACTCCGACTCTGAGATATGATTCAATTCCCTGGGTAAGGTTCTTTCGAGGAATTAAATTAGAACATCACGAGAATCAAGCAGATGGGATGATTCTCAATGAAACGGACTCATGCTTTGGACTTAATCATTTTATACAAAAACCAATTATGGCATATAAGTATACACATGCATCCATTACTTCTAATCTAAAAGACCAGGCAATCATTCCACACAGAAACCATTTATGGGAGTATAAACATGAGCATGTATCCATGATATTCAATTCAAGATACAAGGCATAAAACACTTATCAAAACCACAAGGCGTGATGCGATGCTGAGAGGGGTGCTCATTTCCACTCAACCATAGGCTCAGTCACTCCCAATGGATTTATCACTGGCCACCCCCGAGCTTAGGCCACGATGCTTTGAGATTCAATATCTTACTTCCGGCTCAACGAAAGTTAGGGACGAAGGTTACTCTCCTTCTCCCTATACCGGAATAGATGAGGATGAAGGTTACTCTCCTTCTCCTGACTCAGTCTTTCTTCTCTGCGATCCCAACTCACTTTTCTCTCTCAATCGTTCCTTGGACCCGAGAGTTTTCCTCTCTCATCTCTGCATTCTTTTTCAGTCCTCTCTGCCCACACCACATTTCCTTTCTTGCCTTCCTCAGCAAGATTGCGTGTGGCTCAAATTCCCAGTTCGTGGTTAGGTTCAGAAGCCTTTCATATGGGTAGTCTGCCCCATCCCCTCATTAACTCTTGAGGAGGTCTTCCCACCTACCAGCCTGACTGTAATTCATTTCAGGTCAGAGGGTTGTTCTGATCTTGAGCAATTAAAGCCAGCATAGTACTAGCTCAATGGAAGTTAACGCAACCACTCTGGGCCCCTTCCACCACCTTTTTATTAGCAATCGTGGTCTCTTTTAGCACATACCCTTCCCAACAGTCATACAACACATATTCAGAACCAATTTACATTCATCGACCTTTTATACAAAGGTCCATCAAATCAAACATTCACACCTTTGACCTTTTATACAAAGGTCCATCAAATCAAACATTCACACCTTTGAGTTTTCTATAGTTCCCTAGCAAATATAGTTATATTTACAGATTGGGGGAAAAAAGGAGTTACAATTCCCTCCCCCTTAAAGGAACATTGCCCACAATGTTCTATCGTGAGATCGGAAGAGCCAGATTGGGGGAAACAGGGAGTTACAATTCCCTCCCCCTTAAAGGAACATTGTCCACAATGTTCTATCTATCAACATGATGTGTATGTAAAGAAGTAAACAAAATCAGATATGCCTATTTCATGGCAGCGTCCATTTCCCACGTAGCCTCATCTGGGCCAAATTGTTTCCACCGCACCTTGACCTATGTAATGGTTCGGTTCCTGAGTGAGGTTTCCTTCATGTCTAGTATGAATTGGGGTTCTGGTAGGAACTCTCCCTCCGGTTCCACCTGGATCATAGACTAGTCAATTATATGATTAACATCATGTATATATTTCTTCAACAAGGAAACATGGAAAACATTATGTGCATTTACTGTGGGAGGTAGTGCTATTCTATAGGCTACCGGTTCCACTCCATCTAAGACTTCAAAGAGTCCACAATACCGAGGTGCCAACTTGGCACAGACTCCCATCCTCAGGGAACTCTTCCTATTCCTAACTCTAAGATAGACGTGG